>APFE030814151.1:45149-132464 GCA_000404065.3 Pinus taeda | reverse complement strand
TTTTTCATTAATGAAATTGAAGTATATTTCCGCTGCATCTTTGTGTATATGGTTATCTCTGTGTTTTATTGCGTTCCTGTTTAAATCCGGATCAGTGGTATCAGAGCGGTCTGCTTTTTCTCGGTGTCCATGTCAAGCTGAGTGCTACTGAGTGATGAGTGTGCTTGAAGCACACTCATCACTCAGTAGCATTCAGCTTGACATGGACACCGCCATCAACATGAACATATTAGAACTGTCATGTCAAGTCATGTCATGAGTCATCTCGGCCACTTCACTACTATGGGCCATATTGTTGTAATCAATTTAATGTAACATGGAAGTCCAAGAGACCCACATGTAAATTCGAAGAGTCATGTAAATCAAATATTCATGGGGGAAGTCGAATAGTCACAAGGGTCAGTTTCACCCTTGGCTATATATACCCGTCATTTGTACATGCAAAGGAATTTTGGCCTTGGCTTGTCCCACATAGCCTTGGGAGTCTGTAGTATTTTATTTGAGGAGTGGGTAGTGGCTCCAATGCCTCGCTATTGCGATTAGTGATGTAATGGTGTACTGATGTGTCTTGGAACTTTCACTTAATTCAGAATCTTGTAAACAGGCCAACACATTTTCACACATGTATTGTACTCATTTGAAAGACTATTTATTGGGTGCTTGTAGTGTATGTTTCTTTAACCTGTATTAAGACAGTTGAACTATTTCAGTTGTTTTAGTACATATGTTATTGGGAACGTGTTGTATTAGTTGTTAATACTGTCTTTCCCATGTGGACTATTCTGCCGGACACTTAACATAATTATTTTCGTTAACTTATTATAATGAATGTCGCACTCATGTGGACTTTTCCGATGGGTGTTGTATGTGATATCTGATCACCTTGTGTTTGTGACTACTACATCCATGTGGACTACTCCACCGGAAGCTGCGCATGTCCTTTTGTGCTATGTGTCTCTAACAGAGTTGAGACTATTCCCTTTCGACTTGAGACTCACTCTCACCCTCTCCCTCTGTAGTGAAAGAACCTTGATACAAGTGACATTAAGCACTCACTAGGCACACAAACCTTGTTGCTTGAAGACAAAGAAAACCATGTGCTGACAAGCAAGAGCTAAGGAAAATATTTAAGATAATGGAAACCAAGCCATCATATCAGATGGGACTCCTACACCAAATGGTGTGACATCTAGTTGGTACTTCATACCGGGGAGATCCCTTGAATGTTGGCGGATCCAGCATTGTCAACATTTTTGGCGCTAGAAGGAGGGCTAGATGAAAAGCTCAACCTATTACATCTGGTTTGAATCTCTTACAAAATGGATCATACACAATTCGTGATCCCGAGGTGTTTCTCACATTTCTCCCTTAATCAACTATTAATCAACGATGCGCTTCTCGATCACTTGTCCTTGTTAAAGTTTAACAGTGAGGACAAAATGTCTGTAACCAATCAATTTATGATTTTCTTCATTTATGTGAATCTCAGGAAATCAATAGTGAAGAGCTTGTTTGCATACTTTTCTTCCTCACCCTTGAAGGTCATGCTAGTCGATGGTGTCATACCCTGCCACCTACTTCCATCCACTCGCTTCTCACTCTCCTCAAGGAGCTTCTTCAAGGATTCGAAAAGTATAACCACCAAGATGTCCATGAAAGAATATCTCATTTGAGAATGAAGCCTGACGAATTAGTTGAGGACTTTGCTACCCGCTTCCTTCACCTTTGTCACAAAATTACTGAACAATATTTGGACCTTGACTTCATGAGCCAAGGGTTGAAATGCTTGGTTCATGTTTCGCGACACAATGAACCTCTTGATTTCCCTTCTCCCTTGACTCTTGTCAACCATGAGGCCCCTTAATTTGTAGAGGAGGAGCCCAACACCACGTTTTTTCCTTGTCCTCCTCCCTTTCTGGTCTGTTGATGGTGCTGGAACCACTATCATGTAAGGGGATCTCCCTGGTAATAAGTCCCAATTAGAACTCATACCGTTTGGTGTAGGAGTCCCAACAGTGGGTCGTACGGTAATGCCTTGACTACAATTTTGCATAGAGGCAAGTAATATGTTCATGTTGGTAGAAAGGGTGTGACAACTACAGCAAGCCAAGGAAGGTGCATGAGAGGTTCTAACGCACTGAAGGTGAGGTGAGTGTGCCCCTTGGAAAATTGTAAAAGTGCGCGGCTTGGAAGGGAACACACGAGCGAAGATGCATCACAAGCTAGAAAGCCAGTTAGCAAGCAATCTAAAGTGATGGTTAAACCAACAACACATTTCAAAAATATTCATACATACTTATACAGAATAGTCCATATATGCATGTGTAAGCAAACAAATACATATATCATTTAGAGTAGACCATATAGCATAGAATACAATACAACATATGTATGAAATGTGTTGGCTATGTTATATTAAGTGTAAGTTCTAGTCATACAATACATCCATGTCTAACCACTAGTTCTGATAGCAGAATGTTACATCCACAACCACCTGGTCCTCCAAAGAGATGTACTAGCTCTACGCAGTGGAAAAGCCAAGGCTCGTTACAATATTGTCCAAGATTTCTCTAAGATACTCCTATCGAAGCTTGGCTGACCAAAAGCCTTTACAATGAGTTATGAGGTTATACTTATAACAAAGGGTGGGGTGACCCTTGACATTCCCCTTTGTGACAGTTCATTTACCCTCATGACTCTTCATCTACTCTATGACTGTTACATCCAACTATGGACACTTGAACTTCCACTTGACACGATGTTACAATACAATGCACATGTGCTCATGTGAGACAAAATGGCTTGAGCAAGCCATGCAAGACATCACTGACACTCAGTCCATTGTGGTGAGACCAACTCTTTGACACACTTGTCATGGTGAAGGTGGTGAGATGATGCCAAGCTTGGTTGTCCGTGATGGTGTGCATGCACCCCATGGTGACATCTTGCTGAAGTGACTCTTGCCTCCGTTGCATTCGGGTGCATTGGTGTGGCTCCTTCATCTAACACATCTGCTAGCATGCGCATGGTCTTCTTGGTGCAACCAAACCAACAACACACTGATGCATAGTGTCCATGTTGATCTTCTATTGTTTACTGGTGGTCATGCGCATCAACTGTCAACTACATGCTCAACTCTAGTCGGACTTGCCTCTTATATTTGACTTGGTGAGTGTGTTGAATGGGTTGGTTCACATGTCTGCACACAATGGCATGAATGTTGTTGAATCCATTGCATGCGCTCAACAACACTGCTCATCATGTCTGCTCCGTGCTACCTGCTGGGATGGATCTATAACTTGTACGGGCGCAATTTCATCCATGATTTCATGTTGTGCTCCCTGTTGTTCCTGGTCCCGCTGCAACTCATTTGCTTGTCTGTGAAACTCATGTTCTTCCATGAGTTGCTGCTTTAGCACATGAAACTCCTTCTTTGTTCCATTCTCTATTTTCGTGCGATCGTGTCGTCACCTCATAGCCTGAGTCTCCAAAGTTGATTTCATCATCAGTGGATCTGCTTGAGCTTACAACTTTTTTCTACCTCCGTATTGTCAACAACCTTCCTCTTGCATTCGTTGCATTCGGTATGCTTCCTTCAACTGTTGTTCATGATGCTGCTCGTTGTGATGTTGTTGTCGTCATATCTTGATGTCCTTGTCCAAGAATAACTTGATGTCTTCGTGAGTAGGCAAGCTTATAGACACTTGATCGTCTGCATCCACAAGTGTGCTCTGAATAGTTCCTTCGACTCTACTCTCCTGGAAACCATTGTACCTATGCTACTGAGAGGCAGATGAACACCTGCAATACCTAGAGACATGGAAACAGTCATGGAGAGAAATCTGTCAGTCGAAAACCAAAATGAACTTGAGAACTGACTTGCAACATACCTGTGTGATTGATCATGAAGTTCGCGCTATTTCCATCGGGAGTTTGGGAGACTAAATACCAAGACTATGCAAGGCACAATCTGGGCTGCTGGGAGGTTGACTGATTACTAGAATTGCACAATGCACAGTCCAATCTAGTTGCTGACTGCTGGAATTGTGCAACGTGAAATCTCAACTGGCAATGGTTGCGGGCTCAGTGACTGCATTGCTCAATTTTCTAGGCCAACAATCATTGTCCTTCAGAATTGTAAAATGCAAGATTGGAGGACAATCACCATAGAAAAATTTAGGGGTGAATCTTAGCCCAAGGGTGAAATTTAAGGAGTTTTATATTTTGGAAGGGAAATTTTTTTATATTACACCCATTTTCTATATATAGCCCAAAATTTGTTTAAAAAATGAATAATTACTATATTCTATCCATAAAAAATAAAGTGGATAAACCTTTCAAAGGCTCGATTCACCTGATTTGCAAGTTAGATTTTCTTGCAATTGCCCCAATTTCCTGGTTTGCAGGTTGTATTTGGTTGCAATCCCCTCTACCATTCCAAGAAATCAAGGTTGCAATCGCCTCTACCATTCCAAGAAATTGAGGGTAGGGTTGAATTCGGGGGATTCACCTGTATCAATTAGATAGTCTCCACTGTTGAGATGAGGGAGTGTAATATGTGCATGTGTGAAATTTACAGTGTGGGTGTGTCCTTTGCCTAATGCACTCTTATTCGGGGAAAAGTGGTGAGCCCTTGTACTGTGTTAAATTTTTGTAGAAAATCCTTCGTTTTGCTCACCAATGGGATGGACGAATTGTATTGTGTTAGTTTTTTGTGGAAAATCCTTCATTTTGTTAGTTAGAAGGGCTGGACAAATTGTTTGGTTGGTTCTCAGGGTTTGAGTGATGTTCTGAATCAAAGATCCCCTTCACGAAAGTGGGATGAGATCTAGGAGAGGGCCATTCAGTTAGGACTTAGATAAACCATTACCTGGGATGAGACTTTGGGTTTTAGGAAAAGGATCACCTACACTCAGACTTACATCGAATTTCTTACTTTCAGATCCATTAGGTGAAGTTTTTATTATGGTCTGCTTTCTGTTTTTCTTTCTGGTCTGTATGATGGAGAAACTTCTTCCTTACTTCCATAGGGAGGTAGAAGAAGGAGATACCAAGTGACCTCCATGTTTAAGCACATCTTCAATAGGATACTGTGAAGTGCCACTTATTAGAACTAAACCATTTCAGGTTTTCCCATAACCATTGGTATATCTATTTTATATTTGTCTTCTAGTGATTAGTTTTTCATCTTTGATATGTTTGGCTGCATGCACAAATATTTTTCAGAAATATTAGATGTGTACATTTTTGTAAAGTTTTATTTCTTTGTGTATAGTAGGCATTGTGGCAAGGAGGACATCATATGTTGGGATGCAAAGTGTTTTAGGTGTAGGTGGACCTGGAGGCAAGGGTGGTCGTGGACTCTTTAACATTGGCAAAGCTAATGTGACAAAGCTAGATAAAAATTCAAAAGAAAAGATTTGTATTTCAAAATCTTTCACATGTCTTCTATTGTGGAATTTTTGTTTCCTTATTTAAAGTTCTTAATTATAGACATGTATCTCAATGTTTCGGAACAAATTATTCTTATAGAAAATATTGTATATTCTATTTGGCCTTATATCAGTATGGTGCCAGTTGCATGAATACACCAAATTGAAGCCTCAACTGCTATGATGCAACTTAAAATTTTGAATTTATAAGGCTTAAATGTTTTAGCATCATATTACGATGTAAGATTAGTTATTTCTCTCCCTTTTTGATCGTTATGAGATTCTTTCACATTTTATGCCTTTATTTTCTTATATGTATGTTGTTGAGTTTGCCTACATTTTCATCCACATTTGTTTAGACTTTCGAATGCCGTCTCTTTTTTTGTTACTTCACGATACAATACATGTTGTCTTAATGCACGTTGCAAGTTTTGTTCTAGGTTGGATACTTGTATTGATATGCACATTACCTATTTATCTTCAGTATGTTTTGATTATTCTTTCATAGAGAAATTCAACAATTTGTAATGGTCCCGTTAAACATTTACCATTTTTCCTATAATAAAAGTTCTTCATGTTGTGCCACTTGATATCAACTTCTAGATTTTTAGTTTACAAGTTCAGTCACATATGCTACACGTTTCCTGCATTGTGATCCATGTATTATTTAAGGATATAGCTGGTTGTGATGAAGCAGAGAAAGATATCATGGAGTTTGTGCATTTTCTTAAAACTCCTAAAAAGTACCAAGATCTAGGAGCTAAAATTCCAAAAGGAGACCTTTTAGTGGGTCCTCCTGGCACAGGGAAAACTCTCTTGGAAACATCTACAATAGGGGAAGTATGAGTCCCTTTTCTTTCAATTTGTGGCTCAAATTTCATGGAGATGTTTGTTGGTGTTGGGCCTTCTAGAGTTAGAAGTTTGTTTGTTGAAGCTAGGCAGTCTGCACTAAGTATTATCTTTATTGATGAGATTGATGCAATTGGCTAGGCAAGAGGTTGTGGAGGGTTAGCAGTATAAAATGATGAAAGAAAAAGTACTCTCAACCAGTTGCTAGTAGAAATTGATGGTTTTGGGGAAACTTCAGGTGTAGTGGTGCTTGCAGGCACTGAAAAACCTGACATCTTGGACAAGGCCCTTCTTAGGCTCGGTCAATTTGATGTCAAATTTCTATTGATAAGCCTGACATAATTGGTTGGGAACAAATATTCCAAATTTATCTGAAGAAACTTAAGCTTGAACAAGATCCAAAATACTACTCTCAATGCCTTGCTGCACTGACTCCAGGATTTGCAGTAGCAGATATTGCAAAAGTGTGCAATGAGGGTGATCTTATTGCTATGAGGAATGAGAAGACTGAGATCAATATGTCACACTTTGAGGCAGCTAATGATAGAATTATTGGTGGTTTTGAGAAGAAAAATAAGGTTTGTTTCTTAGTTTATGTGGTGATTCTTCATTTATTCTTCTGTTTAGATTCTTCATTTGCTATTCAGGTTCATATCACTTGGTCGTGGTTTCCTAATTGAATTTTTTTAGAGTCACTTCACTATTTTTGTCTATATATAGTTTATGCCATTGTTTTTAGATTACATAGCAAGAATATATGCATTGCTAAGGGAAACGTTTCAGTTCATGTGAACCATTCTGTTCATATAACCTTTATTGTAATCATAGAATAAAATCCAATCTATCCAAAGGGGTTTAACGAACCTTTTTTTATAAGAATAAGTCCTTTTGATATTGAAGTATGGAAATTATTTTTTGTTGTCTCATTGATTTTTTCTTGAAGTTACATATTTTGAAGTTGTAGGGTGTATCTATTTTGAACTTCATGTTCACGAAATATTTTGTTTGGTGGGCTATGACATAATTCTTGTTGAATGTTTTTTTCTGTGATTACCTTATAAGAAGCTTAGTTGATATTTTGAATTGGGATTTCATTGGCTTATGGAGTCATAATGATTTTCCCTTTTTTCTATTGTTTTTTTTTTAAAGTAGAGAAGTATAATTTCTTAAAATTTTTGTTGGGAATTCTGATTCTTTCTTATTTGGAATGTTGTTGTTTCTGATTGTCACAACTGGTCATCAGTGCTTTTATAGGTTGACATTAATTTTTACGTTGTTTTTCTAGAGCTATTTTATTTCTATTTATTTATTTTTTATCCCTTTGTTTATGAAATTCTTAGTTAATTATATTAAATTTTCTTTACCTTGATGGTGTCAGTTTTAAGAAAGACATGTATATATGGCTTATTATTCTCATACTTTATGAGGTCTGAAAAAAATATGTAGCCACATTCTCAGTGTCTTTGGATGCATCAAAAATCTAATAGGAAAATTATAGACATTTTTTTTTTAAGTGGAAGGTTATCAATTCATACACAAAATATTTACATCCTTTCAGAGAATTTGGCTGAGAGACCCTTTGATTGATTCCATTATAATGCTCTGTCAAGTATGTCCCTGCAGAAACATAACAAAACATTAATGGATATAACTTGATCCCCTGCGACTATGGACTATGCTATTATAAGAGTAAAAAGAAAACAAATAAACCATAGACAAAGATCAGTGATCACTTCTTGCCAATTTCACTAACTTTTGCAAAGTCTTGGTACTCTTAAAATGGGATTTGCAGTTTGAATGGAATTGCAATACCCTAGAATTTCTTTGCTCTTCAGACTGGGAGAATTTTTTTGTGCGTCTTAGAACAACTTGACATGTAATTGTATATAAATCTATGATTATGATATATTTAGTAGTTGTGATGTTCTTATTGTTTAATAAAACCTAGTTTTTTTGTTTGTAGTAAGTATCATGGGAATGTAAGTGAGAAAATGTGAAACAGGTGATTATCACGACCTTGATAAATTTGGTGGTTTACTCATTTTGAGATGGTGTACAGATTCATAAGCAAATCATCCAGGAAGATTGCTTCTGCATTGGCTTGCCTAGTATTTGAATGTCCATAGGAGTTAAATGAGCTTCTTTATGGCCAATACATATCTCCAAATTCCGGAGCTACAATTTCAAACATGAAGTGTTTCTTGTAATGGAAATCATTGGAAATTATATGAGAGGGGATAGCTATGATAAATCGATTCATTATAAAACTATAAGCCTTGATAGTTTCTCAAATTGTCTATAGAATAATAATTTTGGCCTCTTGTATGCAAGGGATTTTTTAAAAATATATTCTATGTATATAATGAGGACACTTATTTAATGCCAGACATTATAATTCACAAGAAAATTGAAATACAAATATGGGGATGGAAGTGGGAATGTTGTGTATTGTGGTATAATTTCAATGTCATCCAATCAGAAGCTACTCTAAATGTACTTGAAATCCATCATTTTATTTTTCACCTGTGGGAGTCCCACATATATTGTGTTTGAGTCCATGTGTTGAATATGGGTATTGTTGAATTGCCAACAAGCTATATGGTCAGATTTTTGAATATGCTTAGTCTCACATTGTCTACAAAATCCGCTTTCAAAATCTGGTTGAAAGCAATATTTTCATGATTTATTTTTTAGAAGATAAACATAAATCAGTTGCAGTAGGAAATTTCCAAGATGGGAAATTCCCCATTTGACCAAACAACATGGTAACTAACTAGTTAGCAGGAATACTGTGAAATATATATTAAGGTAGTTATTGAAATTGAATAAAAATGCATGGTTTATTGATCAAGAGAATAAAAAATGGCATTTGATAATTCATCAATGGTATGTACAAATGCACGCTATTGTAGACTTGGATACAATTGCAAAACTTATTATCTCAATTCTTCAAACAAGGACAATGATGAATTGATAATGTTGGGAAATGACCTTGAACTTATGACTTGCAAAGTTTTTAAGGGGGCAAGAGGATTTTTTATTTCTTTTTAGATTGGTTCTCGTGAAGGAGCATAGCGAAATATAGGGACTACAGGCCGCTGATATTCCATATCATTTGTGGGAGAATATCTTGGCTAGATTACCAATTTTGAACATGTTCAGGATGTTGAGACTTTGCACAACGTAGAATCCAATGGGGAGTAGTTGGATTCATTTCTAATGGCCTATAATAGGCTACCCCTGCAAGACCTTTTATTCATTACGTTTGCAAAAAATTGTAATAGAAATGTTGTTGCTCCCTATAATCCTACATGTGACAAGTTGGTTGTTATTCCCATGTCCTACATATTATATTCATGCCCTTGTTTTTTAACATGTTCAAGGCTTTGTAAACCTATAGTATTAGGTGGGGGTCTGTTGGTAGCAAAGAACAGAAAGGGGTCCCTTGTTTTCTGTAATTTGTTCACCCAAACCCATAGGGTTTTTCCTCCCACGTTACCTATGAAGTCTCCCTATGTGGTAGCAATGGTGGTGTATCTAGAGAGAGACAGTGAGTATCAAATTTTGGTTAAAAGTATTGTTGATGGGATTTCTTCACAAGTGTATGATTCTAGGAGTGATTCATGGAACATTTGTGGTAGTTTTGAAGGGAGTTTTTCTATGTTGGGGCATGCTGCTCATTTAGATGGATTTTTGTTCTACCTCACCCATGGTCCTAAACACTTACTGGCCTTTGATGTTGATGCTAGAACTTGTGATTTGGTTGAGTTTATCATGCCCCCTGTGGTTTGCCCACATATACTAGAGCACGAGGGGTCTTTGATTCTTGTTGGGGGTATCGAGGAGCTTAGAGTTTTCAAGAACATTAGTATATGGGAGCTCGATGAGTCTGTTAAGCAATGGAAGAAAGTGTGTAGTATGCCCGATCATCTCGGTAGTAAATTCAGTCATGGTAATCTTAATGAATTTTTCACTGCTGGTCTTTGGGGCAAGATTTTCTTTTACAAAAACCATGGTAAACTTTAGGGGCGAATTTTAGCCCAAGGGTGAAATTTATATAAAACACTCATTTCGTATAGTTAGCCCAACTTTTATTTTAAAAAATAATTATTTTTTTCATTGTTACCTAAACAAAAAGGGGCGATAAACCATGCAAATACTCATTTGGCCCTATTTTCTTGGTTTGGGGTTATATTCCCTTACAATCGCCTGATTTTCTTCTTTGCAATGTTAAATACGTTTGCAATCACCCATTTGTTGGTTTGGGAGGTGGTTTCGGAGGTTGGATTTGGTCCCAATCACCCTGATTTCTTGGTTTGAAAGGGTGATTTGGTGAACGACTCCCTGTTTTCAAATCTGGTTTTCATCAATGGCAAGGGTGTATAAATTTGGTAGTTTCATATTCCTCAGTTTGTGAACCCTCCATTTCTGATTTCTGAATTGGTGACTCCTTTCAAACAGCTCCAGGGACCTACCTAGAGAGAGATCGTAAGGAGAGAAAGTCACTCAAGAACAAAACAGTATAGCCGAACCCTTGAGCTTCTCTTCTCTCCATGATGAACCCTCCTTTCACCTACATGCAAATTTTAATCCCCTGGGAGCAGCACATGAAGACCGCCTCCTTCTTCTATAAGGCATGCCTAATTCAAGCTATGACTAGGACCTTGGAACCAGAACTTGAGGTATGTGAAATGAGTTCTTATCCTTTCCAGATATTATTCACTGATAAAGAAATTTGATCTATGATGGTAGCATTCTATTTTCCTAATTTGGTGATCTGATTTGCCTGATTTTCGATATTCTTTGCCTTTTGAAAAGTGGGAATTTGTATTATACTTCTAAGTTCAATATTTGATATTAATTTCACGATTTTGAATTTTGTCACCATGGATAGTTTGCTAGCTTCGATCCTCAGAGGACCTTCACCGATTTGAGACATGTCCGAAGGATCATTCTTGGATTTCATTTCTTGTTTCTTATTTTGGGCATTGCCCCTCATTCTCTTTGGGTCACAGCGGAGGAATAGGACTAAGTTTGACATTCACTCCTTACCATTCCCCTCATCTATGGTCACAAATGTTCACCATGTTGATCGAACAACAATTCTTGTCTATTAGTGCTTTGCCTTGGCTCAATGTAATTTATTTTCAAATATAGTTTTGTACTTTTTAGACTTAAAGCCCAGTATTCTGAAAATAAATTACAAAATTTATTTCTTGCTTGTATCTTCCATCCATGTTGTCCTTGGCCTTGATTTCAACGTAGGAACAAGGCTCTCTGTCAATGATGCAACAAAACTAATGTAAGCCATGTAATTGTTCCTTGGATCTGTGAAGTGTGCTCAAAAAGTGCACCTCTGAAGAAGTCTCCAACAAGGCAACTAGACTTCTTCGACACCTTTGTCCATTCCCTAAACAATGAGTGGTTCTTGGGCAAGACAAAACAAGGTGCATAACCTCCAATTTTCCCTCAAACTACCACTGAATTCTAAGGGTCTTTCATTGTACTTGGTGAGAGAGGAAAGCCCATGAAAATCTGAAATTCCCCCTTCATTTTCATGGGGTAACATTATGCGAACTGATAAACAACTCAAGTCTTGTATTGTAATACTACTTTGCAAAGTTGTTCACGAGTCAAGTTCAAGCCTTCAACAATTCTTATGTTTTTCTTTATTCCGCCACTGACTATTTTTGCACATCAGAAGATTGACTGCTAGGAACACTTGTAGAGGTCCTCAAAATTGATAACAAAGAAAAAGAAGAAACAACAAAGGTCCAAGGCATGGAAGAAGCAACACAGTATTATGACTAACTATTTTTTTCTTCTCATTCACCTCATATTCTCTTATGTGTATTTCATTACTCTGTACAGTTTTATTTACTATGTGTAAGATTATGCACAGGGAAAGGGTTTTTTCAATGTAAAAATTAGGATGAGATGCTAGGAACATATTTGTTAAAGTAACTAAAAGAGATGGACAAATATGTGTGTAGTATTATCTAGAGGAAAATGCATAAATAGCTCACCAATCATCCATTTTGAGAGCAAGAAATTGGCTAAGAGCAATGAATATCTACTTATAAACTTTTGTGATAAAGAAGGAATTTCATTAGCTAACACTGTTGCGTTCTTCGTTGATTGTGAGGTTTGTGATCTATAGTTAGATGTTCAGTTCCATGTTCTTTTTCATTTTGACCTTCAGTATTACAGTACCTTGAATCTTAAGAAGGCAACCAACCAACTTGAACCATTTTCATTTTTACAAAGCTTTCTCTCACTCTCTCAACACAATCACACAGATGATCACACACATGTAGGTGATGGACATATTCCCATTTTTTTTTATAGGAAAATAAGCTACATGTCAAACCTCATTTATGTAGATTGGTTATACCTCATTAATTAGTACATTTAATTCAATCTTCAGTATCTCATCAGAAGACCATTGGAAAGATACAATAAACATCAATTGGGCATTCTTGTGTTTATTCTTTTTATTCTTGTATTGTTGGGTCCTAAATACTACTTTTTTTTTAGAAATATTCCTACTCTCCAGTAAGCTCTACAGTGAAATTCAAATTTAAAAAATGTTCATTTGAACCTGTATGATAATGTTAGTTTATGTTGGTTTAGTCCATGCTACAAAATTTGTTCGGTGCAAATCAAAAATTTATAACAATTGAGAAATATTTTTCATCCTATCTATCAAGGAATGAAACTGAGGGTTTTATGCTTCCTTAGTAAAATATGCTCATCCCTTCGAAAATAATTTGAATACTGAAAAAAATTCTGGCAAGTGTGATTTTTATTTTTCTATCTTTCAGCTGAACAATTCTTAAAATGCTCATCTTATCATGTCCATTTTATACCCGAGTTTACATGATGGATGTTTAGTGAACTCTTTACATAAGTTTTGAAGGTCGATTATGTGTTGTATAATGTCATGCCTTAGTATTGCACTTGGGTTTTATGATGAACAATTATGTGCATTAGCATTTCAATTTGGCTTTTGTGATAGATAAGTTTACACCTTAATATTCCATTTTCAACTTTGATATCATAATGTTGATAATTGATTGTTCCTTAAAACGTTATCAGGTTGCATGTAGGGACTATCCTCATTGAAGGCATTGTTGTGTAAGTTTTCCTTTCAACAACACACCTCATGAGAAGCAATGTGCCTTGGTAAGCTTACTGAGGCACAATCTATTTAAGTACAAAAAGTTTGGAAGAAAAGATATTATTTGTTAAAGTTTGGTTTGAATTGTACAAGTGATTTTGTGATGTATGTTATATTTTTATGTGCTTGGTATGTACATAGAGATTGCCGATAATATTGTATTTGAAGAGTACTTATCTAGGAAATTGTTTCTCATGTAATTCAATTGTGTAGTTCCATTACTATGTATGTGACAAGCCTACTCCATGTTTGACTTGGGGCCAAGCAAAGTCCATGATTGATCACTGCCATGCCTCAGACAAAGAAGAGAAATGTGTAGAAATTTCACCTGTAGAACAAACCAATATATGCAATGTCCTAAAGCATAATACTTGTTCTACTTCTACAAAACCATTAAGTGGAAGCATAATCGAATTCATGAGCAACATCAAGTAGAAAACATGCATAACTGATCAAGAGAAATAATCACACATAACACAAGATATATCCAGGGGAAAGCACCAGCATAAAACCCCAACCATGTATTATCAATCAAGTGGAAATCCTCTTCAACATACAAAAAGAATTAGCTCAATAGCTACCCTTCTCTCTCTGTAATCAAAAGATCCTGATGATCTTCAATCAGAGGATAATAATCATGGACTACCTAGGCCTCAATATATAGGCCACAAGTCCTCCAATCTCCTATAATAGATCCTTCTCCATGCAAGGAATACTTACTAGAAATATCCAAGCATCTGATAGTGCATTGTCCCACATCTGATCTCAACTGGGTCTCTGACAGAACTAACATGCAATAGTTATCTATGAGTAAATCCTCAGTTATCTAAAATAATAATTGTCACATGCATGCAAGCATTAACAAACTATATTTTATTATTTTAACAACTTGTTAAAATAATCTAACTGGACTTGACTAGTTAGAACTAAGTCAACTGATTCTCTCTTTATAGAACTGAACCTTATCTCCTTTAATCAAGGGATAAATTCCTAAATCAAGGGAGAAATAATTGCATGATCTCACAAAGACTTCAAGTTTGAATTTCCTTCACTAATTAACCCAACTGAATTAATTAATTAATATTTCCAACTGCTGTTAAGACCCAAATTAATTTTACTTCCTATAGATAGACTAGGGACTGCTATAAATAGGAAGGGACCCAGAAATGCTATTTTTTAGAACTTTCACCTCTCACCCAATGTGGCCAATGACCTCACTGGCCAAACTGCTATTTTTAGACATTCTATTTTTAGCAGGTCTATTTTTAGCATATTCTAAATTTAACATTTCTTGTTGCACATTTTTCAACAAAATGGAGGAAATTAAGACATTCCTACAAGCTGAATAAAACACAGATGATATCACCACCCATAGTTGATGATGTCATACCTTTATTATCTAGTGGGAGATCTACATTTCTGGTTGGTGGATGTAATCAAGAGGGTGCATAGGCAGTTACATATATTTCCTTGAACATTTTCTAGAATCCAACAAGTCAATCCAGGCCTTCTTCATTGACATACCCCATCTTTTCAAAATGGCCTTTTTATTCTGCTGCTCTATCTAGTCATTTGATTGCCCAGAGTAGAGGGCCCCAAGGAAAATTTTAAGGATGGAAATTTATCTTAAAGTTTAGAAACCTTGGCGAATCCCACTAGTCCATAATATGAAATCTATAAATTGTTTGGAGATATGTTTGTAAAAATATTAAAATTTATAATATTTTATAATAGTCTATATATAATTTTTTGGTGATTTTTAGGGTAAAATAGTTTCATTCTATAAAATTTGGGTGAATCATTTTTACGAAAAAATGGAAATTAGCAAATCCTTTTTTTGGAAAAAGTATAGAAAATTAGCCCATGGGTGAATATTATCCCCTAAAATTTTTCCTGGTAGAGGCATTCTTGCAAGCTCAATGAGTTCCATAGATCCAACTAGCAGAAATAATAGCATTGGTATAAAAGCAGCCACATCTACTTTTCCAATAAGTAGTCATGGTGGTCTACATCAATTCAGGTCTTGCTCATCTACAAAACATTTGAATACTGGGCTTTAAGTTTGAATACTCTTGCATTAATCATCTGTGGGATTCTTGAGGATGACTTTATTAAGGTTGCAGATTTTATCCACCAGGGGATTCCACACAAGCCCCGAAATCCTTATAAGGATCACAAAAAACCTTCATGTATGTGATGACTCTCACAGTGCAACAAAGCTTATAGCCAAGATTTCTAATCAAGAAATTACTGTGAGGTATGCAAATCTTTTCCATCATTTCAAAGATGGGGTATGATCATGTGGGGATTACTGGTGATGCCCTCTTAATGGACAATAAACATAACAGTTTCCATAGTAAGAAGCATGAAGACATGCTTTGGTTGACAAAGGGTATATTGCAATTAGTAGCTGCTAGAGTAAGGTGTTTTGAGATGGAAGGCCCAATAGTCTGTTAGTGAAAATTATTCTTTCATGTAGACATGCTTTAGTTGACAAAGGGTCATTGCAATTAGTAGCTACTAGAGTAAAGTGTTTTGAGATGGAAGGTTAAACAATCTGTTGATGCAAATTACTTTAAATTACAATTTTCCTATTAGACAAATTGTTATGAAGCACATCATTGAACTAAAAACACAGATTAAAGGATGAAATTAGCCTAATCGGAAACATGCAACATGGAGAAACAAGCATATACTAACTATCTCACTATCTCTGAGGCTGCTTGTTTCAGTGTTCACAGTAGGAACTATGATATATTATTTTAATAACCAATTTCATTTTGTTAGTATTGATTTCCTACAAAGAAGCCTAACTCTGTATGTGAGCATTAGAAGATACAAATTCTAGATTATATCCTATGGATTTTTCTTTCCTTGATTAAAGATTGGGTTGCAATCAAATAATTACCAATTTTTGTATTAGTTCTACTTTTGGCCCTATTTTTTGGTTACGACAAGAAAGTTTGGAGACATTAGGAAAGTTTGGAGACATTAGGAGTAACATAGCAAACAAGTGTCATTTTAGGTGGTTGTTTGGGGCATTTGGTAGATTTCAAATACACTCCAAAATTTTAGATACAATGAATGTTTTGGAAATCTGGAGGCTTCAAATTGGATTGGTTTATGGCGGATGCGCAAATGTAGACAGATATTTTATTCCCAGGCTTTTTGAAGTTGAAGAAGTTGTGTAATTTGCAAAGAAAGAATGAATGGAATGGAAAATACTTCACTTGAAAGTCATCCCCCTTTCAAATCATATTATCATTATTAAGTTATGTTTTTTCTTTTTTTTGTTCTCCACAATTTCCAGTCCAATGATTGCAATAATTGAGTTTTTAACTGAATTGTTCTTTTTAAAATAGGAACGTTTGGGCTTATAGTGGGGACTGGTTAATTTTTCTCTCCATCCATTTGTTTTCAAGGTTGTTGGGACTTTCGCCAGTCTCAGATGCAAATTTTATTGGAGCCCACCTGTTGGGATTTGAACTTGAGTTATCTTCACAACAAGCAGTTGGACTTGCCACTAAACCTTAGCTAGATGGATAAATATATGACTATATTATAAGTAGTTGTAGATTATTTTTTGTATCCAACTGTACCAATTTTTTATTTCTATAAACTGACACAATGGTAAACAATTGTTAGAATGTCTCTATTTGGCCACCAATGTTGTCCATAAGGTGTATTCTATAGAGTGATTGGAAATATTAAAATTTAATGTCAGATTATGTGCATATGTTTTTCTTGCCATGTGTTGGCTAGTGTGTACAAAAGTTTAAACACATTATTGATTATAGACAATATTCATGGTATGGATCAAGGATATTTTTCTTCATTTTTTACCTTGTTTCTACCCTCCAGCGCATAGGCAAGGATGAGATTGCTGGTATTTTTCCAACCGCAATCAACAATTAGCTCTTAGAAAGCCCCAGTGTAACAAGCTGCATGTTGGGTTGTGTTATATTCTTTCCACGACTAGCCCACATAGTTGACCGGGGGGTTAGAGGGGGGGCAGAGCCCCCCCTTCGTTGCACTGATTGTGTAGTGGCGGGTCACAAGGGCTTTGAGGGGTGCAGGTTGTTAGTACCTAAATCCACCTTAGGCTGAAAGAAGGCAAAATTCAGGGTAACCACAAAGCATGCTCAGTCTAGTAGCTAGCCCTACCAGAGCAGGAGAGGTCTCTATCCAAGTCACACTCAATGAATAGATAAACGAAAAGGCCTAAGATGACTTACAGTGAAATATTTATCTTAGGCTAGTAAGTGAATATGGATACAAGAAGTGATTTTTATGAATGACAGTGTTTCTGGGATGGTATGGGACCAATGGACCACAATGAATATATAATTCAATACAAAGGCATATATTACTTCGTGAGGCAAGATAGGCGAAGAGTCTAGCAATTTAGTTTGAAACAACGCGGAATGGAGAGATTTCTTAGGAGAGTGAAAAGGGCATATGCACATGAATCCTTTTCAACAGAAGAAAGAACACTGAACATGAAATTTTCCTACAGGCAGAGCAATAAAATTGAATTCTACCTTATCTAACTTAGAAAATTTCACAGGAAATGAATATGAAATGAGCTATGAAACATAACAAGATACATATGAAACATAAGAGACACATTTGCTACACTCACAACCACATGAATCTCATGAAACAGAGCCACTGCCTTTCATTAATCATCTGTAAAAATATACAATGAAGAAATAGAGTTTCTTTCCCACAGTCTCCCAGAAGTTACAAGCCAACCAACCCTTTGCAAATAGTTTGCATAAAAATATATAGAATGTTCCATGAAGAGATAGAATTCCCAAGGGTTGGGGAGTTACTCGAATCATTGCAAAATGAAGGTGGAGAGCCAAACATCAGCTACAGGTGCAGCGTCACAAACATGACAAATGGCTTGGGTGACTGTTTGCCTTCCTTTTCCACTTGGATAGAATCCCATCTGGAGTGAAAATACTTTAAATTCCACCTTTGGTTCCGAAAAATTGAAGTGTAGATGAGAGGGCCCACTTATGAAAAGTCACGAATCAAAATTTCGCGAAACAGAGGTAAATTGGGCCTTTTTCCTATATGCGCCGCGCCACTTTGGGGCCAGTTTTGAGGCACTTGTAGGAGTCCAAAATGTGCCCAAGTGTACTTGTTGGAAAACCTGTCCTGTCTATTTTCCAATCCAAGTGGAATTTTTGAATTTGGAGCTCATTTTCCCCTCCAAATATTCATTCTCCCAAGATTGCTTCATGTGTGTCAAAATAGGGGCAGTGAGGCCATTTTTTTGGGTGTTTTTGACCTCCTTGAGACTCAAATCATGCCCAAATTTCTTGCCTGAGTGCCAGTAGTCGTGATTTTACATGTTGAATCCAAAAATGCAAGCCATTTCCCATTTTGAGCTCCCAATCCTATGCGTCGCGCTAGTGGCGCGGTGCATAGGGAGAAAAAACCTGTGTTTGTGACCAAAAAATTTCCATGTGACCAAAATTGTCCCAAATTTCTTGAAATTTTGGCTCGAGGTTCTCTAAGAGGCACTATGCTAGGCAAAAAAAGCTTTAGCCAAGATTCAAATCCGATCTTTCTCTTTTGCCTCTTTTGTTTCTTTGCTAAATTTGGCCTTCAAGTTCCTTATCTGGGCCTTTGCACTCATGTTCCGTCCCCTGTAATGATAAACCATCCTCCTCAGTATGGTTTTGTCTCTGTCAGCCTTCTCCAACAGTTTCTCCAGGTGTATGTTGATTTGCTCTAGCCAGGACTCACGGTCATTGTTGATCTCTTGCTCCAATGTAGTGAGCTCGATCCTCCTTTGTTGGGCTGCTTGTCGATTCTCACAGATGTTTTACAGCTCCATGATCTCATGCTGGTCCTCAAGCTGCTTGTTCCCCTGCTCTAGATACTTGATTATCCATCTGTCCCTCTTCATATTGAGTGACAAGTCTTGGATATCCGTGTTCTACTCCTGAATAGTCATGGTATGTCGGGCATTCTCTGCCTCAGCCTCATCATCCTGAATGAGGATGAAATCAGTCTCTTGTTCACCTGATGGCCCCTCATCATGCATGGGCTTCTTGCCCTTGTCCTGTACCTGTGTAGTCGATGACGGAAGCGAGGCTCCTTCCACCCCGGGTGGAGATAACACTTGCTTTGCTCCTGCAAACAAGTGCCTACTGCCTCTTTCATATGTAACAAAAACTGGCATGGTAGTGGTCTCATGGCGTTCATACTGAAGAGAAGGACCACCCATCTCATGCTCTGGCTCTGATAATACCTATGAAGTGTTGAAGAGGTCACGGGAGATGAAGTCCTCCCAAGCAATGCCCTGCAATCCCAACTGATGGTCCACCAAAATCCGGATAAGAGAAAAGTGATAAACATTGTTAAGCTACTGCTGAGGGGTCTTATGCTGCATGAAGGTGTTCATCCTCTCTATGTTCCTGCATATGAAAAATGAGAGGTTCATCATCCTCACCATGGTAAAGTGCATGAGCAACTTGATGTGATAGGCATATAGTCGAGAGAACCTCCCCTCACGGCTGAAGTACTTCATGATCAATTTCATGAGTGGACTCATCTTTCAAATATCTGAATGGGAAGGCTCTTGTGAGCTGACTCAAGAATCTAGCCTTAATGTAAGGCTCATAGTGTTGCCTATCCACCTTCTTCTTCTTATGCCACTATTCTCCAACATTTGGTATGTTTGTTGTGACTGAGATAGTTTCGGGTGTCAATGTGAAGGTGACCCCGACCAAGATAGACTGACCTTCATGTAGATGAAGCACATATAGACGGGCCAACTCATGATGAACTCTAACATTTTCCACCCTTTAACAAAATTCAAAACATGCTAGGTGCTGGAAACATGACATGGCAAGAGGGCATGCTTGTAATTTAGTGAGGGTAGTGGGCTCATCCCTGACATGTTTTCCACTCTTGTGATGTCTCCTGGGAGCCTGCTCTTCTGAGGATGAGTCACTTTGTGTCTCCATCTCATACTCTGATGAATGTTGTGAAGCCATGACTGCTGTGTGTACTGTACCTAGGCTGCCCTTTGATGATGGTGTGAAGCTGGGTGCCTTTGTGATATCTGTCACCAAGGGGAACAATGAAACAAGGAGTATTAGGACGGGAGTAATGTAATGGGAATAGGGGTTAGGGGAGAAGTTTGTTTAGGAATATGGAGGGGGTTTGGGTATTTTGATAGGGTATGGTTTGGGGTGTAAGAGTGGAGGGATAGGGGATAGGGTTTGGTAGTAATTTAGGGTAGGGAAAATAGGAAAAATGAGAAAGGGAGGATAGGGAAAATGGTAGGTGAGGGAAAAATGATGGGTGAAATGGAACCTTGGCACTAACACCACACTTTTGCAACCCTAGCCATCATGGTTTTTGGTGCTTTCTTGGGGTTAATTTTATGAGTTTTGTTGCATTCAAACATCGCCATAAACCACCATATCATTTATAAAATTTGATGAACAAGTCATGTCATAGAGCCTACCTTTCAATTTGATGGGCTACACAAAAAATTTGAGGTGATTTGGCACTGTTTCGGCCCTTGGTTTGTGTGCGCCGCGTGCAAAACCTAGTGCGCCGCACCCTGGGTGTGCGTCGCGCCCGTTGAAAACTTGAACAGAGGGTTGGCTCTGTGTGTGCCACACCCTCTGTGTGTGCCACGCCCCTATGTATATGCGCCGCGCTCCTTGAAACTGCCTCCAACTCACTCAAACACACACGATGCACACTCAAACCCTTTGCAACGTTTCTCTAAGGCTTGAATTAACACAATGACTTTGATTTTGATGAAAACTTGTATATAAATCCTTGGAAGTGATGGGCTAAATTTTTGCTTCCTCAAAAACCCATTTTTCTAATGTTATGTTTTGACACTTTTTCACTGACTTTAAAACACACTGATTTTCACTTTCCCTTTGAAATTTTAGCTCAAATAATGAAATTTTTGGCATTCTTTGCAGGGATTGCACGACAGGACATTTGGCCATGGAAACCATGTCTGCACCTGAAGAAATCAACGGACGACTTTTTGAAAATTTTATCACAAATGACACTGTTTGACTTTTCTTCAAAATAGAGTTTTGAAGAAGAGTCGAAATCTATCCATATGAGGATGAAGCTCTCTAAATCATAACTATGTAAGGGCCTCACTCTGGCCTGCATGGCTTTATTGAATATGTTTAAAGACCAAATTGATGAATCCCTAGACCTAAACATTTAAAAATGACTTTTGTCCTTTAAAGGACTAGACCTTGACTGTCATGGACTTTGGTGATTATTGACAAACGAACTGAGCCAGCAGGAGCCAAACATGAGGGGGAATGACTGGTATGACCTTCTCCGTCAGATTATGGCATGCCCCTAGCGGAATGCGGCTGGGTGGATGGAGCGGGACACCTAAAAATGAAATGCATAAAGAGTTTTGATCTCTGACGGAGGACTGACCAAACCGACTCTAACATTGGCTCCAATGGGGGATGGTAGCTCCTTGGAGGTTCCAAGAACAACAGATCTCTAGAAGAGCTAGATAGTGCCTTCGTCCATTGGGCTATGGAGTCATTATTTTGAAAAATAACATAGGACTCTGACTCATTTATGAAACTGAAATGACCAAAAAAAAAACTCACTCAAACTTGACATTGAAATGACTTAAAGGCTAACTTGACCAATTCTAACAAAACTGAAATAAAATGGTATTTACAGTGATAGTGGAAGCAGTGTTAATAACTTAGAAATGGTACCTCTTGAGCAGTCGACCATTGATCGGCCCTCCTGGACAATCTTCCCCATTCATTTCCTTCAGAAGAAAGGCATTCTGCCCCCGATATGCTGCAATATTGAAAGGATCTTTCCAAAGATTCTCGAACTTACCGTGCTTGCCTTTTCCCTCATTCCTTGCATCCCACTTCAACAACACATCATCCACCTGAAATTTGTCCACCTTTGCCTTTCTTTCATAAATCTTCTTGATTTTCTCCTGCAATTTGGATGTGTTCTTGAAACTTCTTCTCTGGTCTGCTGCAAGTAGACCATTTGATTCAACCTTCTCTGCATGGGATCTTCTTCACTACCGGCCTCCTGAAGAAGTTTGACTACCGAGGCCGTGAGAGAGGTAGAAAATATTGTATCAAATCCATAAACAAACTCAAACGGTGATGTACCAATGGATTTCTTCTGACTGACCCGATCTGCCCAAAGTGCATTGACCAACCTCTTATGCCAAGTCTTCTTGTTTATTTCCAGCAACTTCTTGATTATGTTGACCGATGATTTGTTCGTAGATTCCGCCAATCCATTGCCTTGTAGATGATAGGTAGTTGAGTGACCAAAAATGATGTGATATTTATGACAAAACTCTGCCATCCTCTTTGATTTGAAAGCTGTTGCGTTAGCAGTGATTAGATTATTCGGGCAACCAAAGCGAGACAAGATGTTATTTTCAAGGAATGAAATGATTAACACATCTGTAGCTTGTCTGGTGGGAATTGCCTCAATCCATTTCATGAAATAATCCATGGCTGCGAGGATCCATCTATGCTGTCCGGAAGAAGCGGGATGAATTTCACCAATGAAATCCAATCCCCATTGCTGGAAAGGGGAACTCACCTCTATGGGATTGAGTGGTAGTGGTTGTAACTTCTGCTTCCCTTCGAAAATCTGACACTTATGACAATGCTTGACCATCTTATATACATCAGCAAACAATGTCGGCCAATAGTACCCTACTCTCAGAATTTTGTTTGCTGTTGACTTCCAAAAAAGGTGACCACCACAGTCTCCTTGGTGGCAGTCCTCCATGACTTTCTTTGCTTCCTTTTCCACGAAACAATTTAACAAAACACCACTGGGATCTTTCCAATACAGCACAGAATTAAGAATGCAAAACTTGGCATCCTTCAACTTGAGTGTTCTCGCTTTGTTTCTAGTCATGTCGGGCGGTGGTGATAAATTTTTAAGCACATATATGATATCTGAATACCATGGAGAAAGAGAAAACATTTCAGATACCTGAATTGACAATCCTTCCTCATTCTCCTCAAACATAGCAGTGATCAGATTTATGTCCAAGGTGTGCAAGTTTGATTCAGCCATTAACTTCGCCAATCCCTGTCCTTTCACTAGCTTTGTGGGCTTTATTTCCACATCATATTCTAGCAAGGCTGCAATCCACTTACCTCTTCTTCCTTCCGGATTGGTCTGCACTAAAACATCTTTGACAACAGTGTTAGGAACATAGGCCAAAATGTGAGAATGTAGAATATATACCCGGAAATCTTTTAGTGCCTTCACAAGTGCAAGGGCCCGCTTCTCAATGATGTTGTACTTTAAGGATGCATCTCTTATAGCTCTGCTAAAGAATGCAATGGGTCTTTCATGATCATCTCTTTTCTGCAATAACACCACTGCCATAGTATGCTCCGAAGCAAATGAAAACAATATGAAATCCTGAGTGTAGTCCGGGCTGACTAGAACTGGAGCTGAAGAAAGAGCCAATTTGACCAAATTGAAAGATTTTACAGCCTCCTCTGTCCATTTCACTTGGCTGTCCTTCTTAAGCATGTTTTTCATCTCTCTTAGGTGCTCAACAAGATTAGGTACAAAGCGGCTTAGAAAATTCATCTTACCATTGAACGATTGTATCTCTTTTTTATTTCGGGGCAGATTGATTTGCTGAATTTGTTGCACACATGCTGGGTCAATACGAATGCCATCTTTTGAGATAATGTGCCCGAGTAGTTTTCCTTCCTCCATGGAAAACAAGCTCTTCTTTGGATTCAGCGTCAAGCCATATTTTTTGCACTTTTGAAAGACCGTTTTAAGGTGGTACATGTGCTCTTCATTAGATTTGGAAAACACCATCAAATCATCCAAATACACCACCAAGAAGACATCCTTCTCATTTGCAAAAGCCAAGTCCATTACACGCTGAAATGTAGCACCTGCGTTCTTCAAACCGAAAGGCATTTTAGCATAATGAAAGGTTCCCCATGGAGTGGTGAACGTTGTCTTGTCTTGGTCATCTTCATGGATAGACACTTGGTTATATCCGGAATAACCATCAAGCAGTGACATACGAGATGCTCCCACTACTCGTTGAAGTATATGGTCCATTTTGGGCAGTGGATAGTTGTCCTTCAATGAAACTTTGTTGAGATTTCTAAAATCAATGCATAAGCGAATCTCACCTATCTTCTTTTGTACGGGCACCAAGTTAGAGATCCAATCTAAAAATCTGATTGGCACAATGATCCCTGATTTGTACAACCTGTTGATATCCTTTTCAATAGATGGCAGCAACTTTGGATTTAGCCTTCTCAACTTTTGTCTGAAAGGTTTTTGATTGGGCTTGATGGGTATAGTGTGCTGAATTATATTAGTATCATATGTCTTTAAGTCGGAATAGTCCCAAGCAAACACATCTGCAAATGAAGACATCAAATTGATATATTTGTCCTTGATCTTTGGTGGCAATGCTTTGGACAATTTTACCAATTTAGGATTAACAGTTGTTCTGATGTTGACCTCTTCCACACCCTTCTTTGTTGGCTGCAATGTTGTCTTGCGGGCTACATCATCTTGATCAAAGAGATCTTCTAGAGGTATCAAGCCTTTGGGGATAACATTATTCTTCATCTGCAATACGTCCATTTCATTGATCTGCACCTCATCTGTACCATTACCTTTACCATCATCATTTTCTTCATCAATTGAGGTCTCTTTGAACTTGCCTCTGTTTTGTAGAAAATCGTCAATCTCCTCATCATCTTGGAACACTTTCCAATATCTTTGATTGTCTTGAACGGTTAGACGATGCTTGACATGTATTTCGAATTTATTGCTAGATTTCATTGGGATCTTCAAACTACTTGCTGCCTTGGCAAGAGCATCAACAATACTATTTTTTATACGAGGCACACATGTCAAGGTGTATTCTGAAAATAATTTTAGGATGTCTAGAACTGCATTACGGTAAGCCCACATCCTAGGATGCTTTGCTTGATATTCGCCTCTGACCTGCTTGATAACCAATTCGGAGTCGCCATATACTGAAATCCTCTTAGCATTCAGCTTCCTTAGAATCTTTAGGCGAGCAATCAGAGCTTCATACTTAGCTTCATTGTTTGAATACTCAAAAGTCAAGTTGTAAGAGCATACCCACACGTTACTAGGGACTTTGTTTGGGGCGGAGAAAGGATTGCGTACCCAAATTCCAATTCCAACACCATCATTTCCAACTGCTCCATCGAAATCCATGGTCCACAAACCTTCTTCCTCCTCTTGCAAGTGCTAGAAATCTGTTTGTTGTGCCTTGTTTTCTTGTTGTCCATTATTTTCAGCTGATTGCCCAATGGTGTTCTGCTGTTCTTGTTCTTCTTTGTTTAGAACTCCTCTGAGATTTTTTGTTATTTTCGGAATAACATCTGCTTCTACTAACTGACTATCTATATCATTGAAACTATCTGAATACAAAACAAAAGACTCTAAATCTGTATGTACATAATTAATTGGATGATTTATTGGTTTCTCCTTGCTTGTGATCATGTATTTCATTTTTTGTTCCCGATACAATTTCCTCATTTGTCCAAACACCGGAATCGTGGCATAGGAGAAATCTAGCTGTAGTGTCCCTTTCAATTTCGCTACCCAAGACCTGGAAATAAGCATGCCAAGCCTTGGAGGAATATCTGCTACCACAACATCCATCAAAACATTCTTCATTGGGAGCTGATCCAGACTCACAACCAAGTCTTTGATGAGACCTATACATCTTACTCTGTTGGAATCAAATGAATAGAGATCATGATATTGCCGGGTGTTGTCCAAACCAAGCTTATCCACGATTGCCTTCGGCATGAGATTGCGAGAAGCTCCAGAATCGAACATGGCGTTATGTAACACAAAATAATGCAATCTCAAACTGATATAGAAGGGTGGCACATCACTATCAGGAGACTCACCATTCGATGCTGGCCCAAAAATCATTTCAGGTTGATCATCTTCGACATTCACCATGTTGGACATTGGGTCCGAATTCAACATTTTAGATACTTGTCCTCTATAACTGTTGTTCTTCATTATTTCAGTAAAGGGGATGGATACCTTCAATTTAGAAATCTCATTTTCCAAATTAAAAGTGGGAATCTTTTCTACCTCTTTGACTGGGATTTCTTTCCTTTCCTTTTCTTTTCTTGCAACTTGCTGATGTGATTGTTCTGTTGATGGTGATTTGCTGCTCTCCAGATCAACCGCCTCTTTTCCTTTCCTTTGTGCAACTGATGAATCATTCTTTGATGCTTTAACATCCTTGCTTTTCTGAATTGGTTTGATCGGCACATCTCTGTTTCTAAGTGAATATCGTTGTTGTTGGGCGGACAAAGCATTCATATAGCCTCTTTGGTATTCATCGGATTCTTTCTCCAAGACGGTGTCATTTGCTAGAATGAAATCTACGTCTTTATGTATAGTTGAACTCTCTATATACTCCTCCTCCTCAGTGAGATAAATAGGCAAATCATCAGGGGTAAAGAGGTGGTTTTCTTCACCTATTACATTCCCGTCCTCATCTGATTCTGGTCCATGCACAAAATTTTGCTACAAAGGTGTCTGTACTGGCTGTTTTGCAGTCTGCTCTTGGGCTCGCTGATCTCTCTGTCTTATTCTATATTGTGGTTGTTGCTGACCACGAAAGTTAGGATTTCTAACTTGTGGCTCCAGTTTGTGAAGTTTCACTCTTTCAAGCATCTTCTCTACCTTCCAAAGTAGTTGATCTAGTGAGGAAGATTCTTCCTTTGCAGTGACCTTCTTCTCTGCCTTTGCTCTAGCTCTCTTGGTTAGCAGATTTGCTTCAACGCTGACCGCTATCTTCTACATGTCTTCCATTGTGGCCGGTTCTCTTTCTCTCAATTGATAAACCATGTCAGCACCAAAACCATCCGGGAACTTCACCATGGCTAGTCCCACAGGTGGCCTTAGATGATCTGGAATTTCGTTATAAACTGAATTGAATCTAATGCAATAGTCTTGGACCGACTCACCAATGTTTCTTTTGATTTGTTCATATTCGGCCAGAATTTGAAGAGGATTCTTTTTTACTTCCTAGCAGTTTAAAAATTGTCTTTGTAGGTCAGCCAAGGTAGCAATATGTGCAGCCAGAAAACCTTTTAACCATTTCCTCACTTCACCTACAAATGTCTGTACAAAAAGCCTCATTGCCACATTCTCCGCATCGATCTCATGCAGTTCATAGAAGTCTACCATTTTGTCCACATGTTGCTGAGTAGTAATTCCATTAGGAGTGCCATCAAAAAATGGTATTTTTCTTTGATAATCTGCGGGCATATCGTCTAGAACTTGAGGTAGAACAAGGGGTGCAAAACGGGCAGCCATCACTCTTGGTGGATTTGTCCTCGGAGGTGTTGGAGGAGTGCACACAGTTTGTAAGGGGCTAGCAATTAGAGTTTGAAGCTGAGCTACAATGTAGTTATCAATCGAACGGTTCACCCTTTCCGTCTCCAAGTCTACAAGGAACTATGGATTGTGGACATTAGAGTCAACCGCCCTTTCGGATTTGGTTTTGAACAACGATAATATAAACTGCTCATCAAATTCTAGCTCTTCAATGTAATAAAAAATGTCCGGGCATGAATGGGATTTGAACACGGGAGATATAGAGCTTTCTTGACGATGAATTCTTGAAATCAAATTGGGATTTTCGTAGATGTGCGGAGGGTCGGGATCTGGATTAGCTCTGGTGTATCTTCTAGAAGCCAGCGTGCTATTGAGAAAAATCAAAGGACACAACCAACTTTACACAACCTATCAAATCCTAAACTTATCATCCGGAAGCTTATAATTATTAAGAAGTACGGGGATTTGATTCCATTCCCCAGTATGGTCGCCACTATGTTAGCACCTAAATCCGCCTTAGGCTGAAAGAAGGCAAAATTTAGGGTAACCGCAAACCACACTCAGTCTGGTAGCTAGCCCTCCCAGAACAAGAGAGGGCTCTCTCCGAGTCACACTTAATGAATAGATAAACAAAATGACCTGAGATGACTTACAGTGAAATATTTATCTTAGGCTAGTAAGTGAATATGGATACAAGAAGTGATTTTTATGAATGACTGTGTTTCTGGGATGGTATGGGACCAATGGACTGAAATGAACAGAGAATTTAATACAAAGGCACATATTACTTCATGAGGCAAGATAGGTGGAGAGTCCAACAATTTAGTTTGAAACAACGCGGAATGGAGAGATTGCTTAGGAGAGTGAAAAGGGCATACACACATGAATCCTTTTCAACAGAAGAAAGAACACTGAACATGAAATGTTCCTATAGGTAGAGCAATAAAATTGAATTATACCTTATCTAACTTAGAAAATTTCACTGGAAATGAATATGAAATGAGCTATGAAACATAACAAGGTACATATGAAACATAAGAGACACATTTGCTACACTCACAACCACATGAATCTCATGAAACAGCGCCGCTGCCTTTCATTAATCCTCTGTAAAAATATTCAATGAAGAAAAAGAGTTTCTTTCCCACAGTCTCCTAGAAGTTACAAGCCAACCAACCCTTTGCAAATAGTTTGCATACAATATATAAAATGTGCCATGAAGAGATAGAACGCCAAAGGGTTGGGGAGTTACTCGAATCATTACAAAATGAAGGTGGAGAGCCAAACATCAGCTATAGGTGCACCCTCACAAACATGACAAATGGCTTGGGTGACTGTTTGCCTTCCTTTACCACTTGGATAGAAGCCCATTTGGAGTGAAAATACTTTAAATGCCACCTTTGGTGCCGAAAAAGTGAAGTGTAGATGAGAGGGCCCACTTATGAAAAGTCGTGAATCGAAATTTCGCGAAACAGAGGTAAATTGGGCCTTTTTTCCTATATGCATCGTGCCACTTTGGGGCCAGTTTTGAGGCACTTGTAGGAGTCTAAAATGTGCCCGAGTGTGCCTATTAGAAAGCTTGTCATGTCTATTTTCCAACCCAAGTGGAATTTTTGAATTTGGAGCTCATTTGCCCCTCTAAATCTTTATCCCCCCAAGACTACTTCCTGTGTGTCAAAATAGGGGCAGTGAGGCCATTTTTTGGGTGTTTTTGACCTCCTGGAGACTCAAATCATTACCAAATTTCTTTCTCGAGTGCCAGTATTCATGATTTTAAATGCTGAATCCAAAAATGCAAGCCATTTCCCATTTGGAGCACCCAATCTGCGACGCGGCGCACAGGGAGAAAAAACCTATGTTTGTGACCAAAAAATTTCCATGTGACCAAAATTGTCCCAAATTTCTTGAAATTTTGGCTCGAGGTTCTCTAAGAGGCACTATGCTAGAGCACAGAAGCTTCAGCCAAGGTTTGAAGCTGATCTTGCTCTTTTGCCTCTTTTGCCTCTTTTGTTGCTTTGCTTAATTTGGCCTTCAAGCTCCTTATACGGGCCTTTGCACTCATGTTCCGTGCCCTGTAATGATAAACCATCCTCCTTAGTATGGTTTTGTCTCTGTCGTCCTTCTCCAGACGGTTCTCCAGGTGTATGTTGATCTGCTCTAGCCAGGACTCATGGTCATTGTTGATCTCTTGCTCCAAGGTAGTGAGCTCGATCCTCCTTTGTTGGGCAGCTTGTCGATTCTCACAGATGTTTTGCAGCTCCATGATCTCATGCTGGTCCTCAAGATGCTTGGTCCTCTGCTCCAGATACTTTATTATCCATCTGGCCCTCTCCACATTGACTGACAAGTCTTGGATCTCCGTGTTATGCTCCTGAATAGTCATCCTAAGTTGGGCATTCTCCGCCTCAGCCTCATCATCCTGAATGAGGATGAAATCGGTCTCCTGTTCACCTGATGGCCCCTCATCATGCACGGGATTTTTGCCCTTGTCTTGTACCTGTATAATTGATGCCGGAAGCGAGGCCCCTTCCACCCCGGGTGGAGATAACACTCGCTTTGTTGCTGCAAACAAGTGCTTACTGCCTCTCTAATATGTAACAAAAACTGGCATGGTAGTGGTCTCATGGTGTTCATACTGATGAGAAGGACCACCCATCTCATGCTCTGGCTTTGATAGTACCTGTGAAGTGTTGAAAAAGTCATGGGAGATGAAGTCCTCCCAAGCAATGCCCTGCAATCCCAACTGATGATCCACCAAAATCCAGATAAGAGAAAAGTGATAAACACTGTTAAGCTACTGCCGAGGGGTCTTATGGTACATGAAGGTGCTCATCCTCTCTATGTTCCTGCACATGAAAAATGGGAGGTTCATCATCCTCACCCTGGTAAAGTGCATGAGCAACCTGATGTGATAGGCATATAATCGAGAGAACCTCCCCTCACAGCTGAAGTACTTCATGATCAATTTCATGAGTGGAGCATACTCATCTTTCAAATATCTGAATGGGAAGACTCTTGTGCGTTGACTCAAGAATCTAGCCTTAATGTAAGGCTCATAGTGTTGCCTATCCACCTTCTTCTTCTTATGCCACTATTCTCCAACATTTGGTATGCCTGTTGCCACTGAGATAGTTTCCGGTGTCAATGTGAAGGTGACCCTGGCTAAGATAGACTGACCTCCATGTAGATGAAGCACAAATAGACGGGCCAACTCATGATGAACTCTAACATTTGCCACCCTTTGACAAAATTCAAAACATGCTAGGTGTTGGAAACATGACATGGCAAGAGGCATGCTTGTAATTTAGTGAGGGTAGTGGGCTCATCCCTGACATGTTTGCCACTCTTGTGATGTCTCCTGGGAGCCTGCTCTTCCGAGGATGAGTCACTTTGTGTCTCCATCTCATACTCTGATGAATGTTGTGAAGCCATGACTGTTGTGTGTAATGTAGCTAGGCTGCCCTTTGATGATGGTGTGAAGCTGGGTGCCTTTTTGATATCTGTCACCAAGGGGAACAATGAAACAAGGAGTATTAGGACGGGAGTAATGTAATGGGAATAGGGGTTATGGGGAGAAGTTTGTTTAGGAATATGGAGGGGGTTTGGGTATTTTGATAGGGTAGGGTTTGGGGTGTAAGAGTGGAGGGATAGGGGATAGGGTTTGGTAGTAATTTAGGGTAGGGAAAATAGGAAAAATGAGAAAGGGAGGATAGGGAAAATGGTAGGTGAGGGAAAAATGATGGGTGAAATGGAACCTTGGCACTAACACCACACTTTTGCAACCCTAGCCATCATGGTTTTTGGTGCTTTCTTGGGGTTAATTTTATGAGTTTTTTTGCATTCAAACATCGCCATAAACCACCATACCATTTATAAAATTTGATGAACAAGTCATGTCATAGAGCCTACCTTTCAATTTGATGGGCTTCACAAAAAATTTGAGGTGATTTGGCATTGTTTCGGCCCTTGGTCTATGTACGCTGCGTGCAAAACCCAGTGCACCACGCCCATTGAAAACTTGAACTAAGGGTCGGCTTTGTGTGTGCCGCACCCTCTGTGTGCGCCGTGCCCATGTGTATATGCGTCGTGCTCCTTGAAACTGCCTCCAACTCACTCAAACACGCACGATGCACACTCAAACCCTTTGCAATGTTTCTCTAAGGCTTGGATTAGCACAATGACTTTGATTTTGATGAAAACTTGTATATAAAGCCTTGGAAGTGATGGGTTAAATTTTTGCTTCCTCAAAAACCCATTTTTCTAATGTTATGTTTTGACACTTTTTCACTGACTTTAAAACACACTGATTTTCACTTTCCCTTTGAAATTTTAGTTCAAATGATGAAATTTTCGGCACTCTTTACAGGGATTGCACGATAGGACATTTGGCCACGAAAACCATGTTTGCACCTGAAGAAATAAACTGAAAACTTTTTTGAAAATTTTATCACAAATGACACTGTTTGACTTTTCTTCAAAATAGAGTTTTGAAGAAGAGTCAAAATCTATCCACATGACGATGAAGCTCTTTGAATCATAACTGTGTAAGGGTCTCACTCTGGCCTGCATGGCTTTATTGAATATGTTTAAAGACCAAATTGATGAATCCCTAGACCTAAACATCGAAAAATGACTTTTTTCCTTTAAAGGACCAGACCTTGACTGTCATGGACTTTGGTGATTATTGACAAAAGACCTGAGCTAGCATGAGCCATACATGAGGGGGAATGACTAGCATGGCCTTCTCCGTCAGATTATGGCATGCCCCTAGAGAAATGCAGCTGGGTGGATGGAGTGGGACACCTAAAAATGAAATGCATAAAGAGTATTGATCTCTGATGGAGGACTGACCAGATCGACTCTAACATAGGTAACCCCACTCTATGGGATCTGGGGCAACACCTCAGAAACTTTTGGTTTTGGAACCTATGTTAGGTTGGGCGGACCCACCTATGGTTTTGTGCATGATTTTCACACATGTTTTTGGACGCGATGGTTTTCGGTCCATGGTATTGGATGCTTCGGCATGTATAAATATGTATTGTAACATTGAAAGGAACATAATGAAAAATCAAGCTGGTAGTCCCAATTTTGGGATCCAGGGGAAAATCTCTGTGTATATGTGTTATGTTCTCGCATTGTTTATTTTTTGCGTTTTAGAATTTGTATGAAGGTAATTTTTGTACGGGGTTAAAACCTACATTTGGTATCAAAGTTGTTTTGGCTTCAAGGGGACTCCTTTGTTGCTGAGGGGTTTCGCTCGGGCCTATGGTAGAGCCTGTTCAGTGGGAGATCTACGAGATTGATTCTGGTGGTGAAATAAGATGGCAAGCAGTGGAAATATAGAGATCGAGAAATTTAATGGTAAGAGTTTTTAGTTGTGGAAACTCAAGATGGAGGATCTGTTGGTGGATAAAGATCAATGGATCGCAGTAGATCCGGGTACTAAACCAACGGGAGTGTCCAATGAAGAATGGAAGAAGTTGGATCAGAAGGCAAAGAGAAAAATACGATTGTGTGTCTCAGATTCAATATTGCTAAATGTATCAGGGGAAGCTACGGTGAAGGATTTGTGGGACAAGTTAGGGACTTTGTACCAATCTAAGTCTTTGGTGAATAAATTGTTCCTGCAGAAAAAGTTGTATAACATGAGGATGAAAAATGGAGACTTGGTGATAGAGCATCTAAATGCATTTAATACTATGTCAAGTCAGTTAGCATCTATTGATATTAAAATTTCAGATGAAGATAAGTGCATTAGTTTGTTGTGTTCTCTACCAGATCGTGGGATAGTCTGGTTATAGCAATAGGTAGCAATGCATCTGCCTTGTAGTTTGATGAAATAGTCTCATCCTTGCTGATGGAGGAGATGAGGTGGAAAAATATGGAGAGCCAGAATGGTGATGCCTTTTCTGTGCAAGGACAGTCCCATAATATAAACAAAAATAAGTCATCGAGTGGGAGATCTAAATCTAGAGGGAGATTTAAATCTCCAGGAAAACCTGTAAAGGTGGTGTGCTGGAAATGCAAAAAGGAAGGGCACTATGGAATGTAAATATAAAGCTTTGATAAAGGAAAGGGATCTGATGATGCTCTTTCTGTAGAGGCAAAAACCACCTCAGATGAAGGTGGGGATGTGTACTTGGCTTCTTCAAGTACACATGTAGATCATGAGGCATGGTTGATTGACTCAGGTGCATCCTTTCACTTCACTCCCCCTAGAGAGTGGTTCTGCGAGTATGAGAAATATGATGGTGGTGATGTCTTCTTGGGGGATGATAGGAAAGCTAAGAATCATTGGTCGCGAAAAAGTAAAGTTGAAGTTGCAAGGTGGAAGGGTTAGAACACTTCCGGGTGTTTTGCACATTCCTACATTGGCTAGAAATCTAATTTCTGTAAGCAAGTTGGATGATGTAGGTGTAAAAAATAGTGTTCGAGAAGGATACCTGAAAGATGGTTTGGGGAGCACTAGTATTGATGCAGGGAGTTCGGATTGGAAACCTGTACAAGCTGCAAGGTAGCACGGTTGTTGATGGGTGCAACAGTTCTCTGGTTCCTGAAAGTGGAGTAGAAAATCTAGTGGTCTTTGGAGAGAAGACCATGCTGTGGCATCAAAGGCTTGGACATATTGGAGAGAAGGGCCTTCAAATACTTCACGGTAAAGGTATGGTAGAAGGTATGAGTAATATCTCTATGGATTTTGATTTCTGTGAAAATTGTGTATATGGGAAGCAAAATCGGGTGAGTTTCCCCTCTAATGGTAAGAGGGCGAAACAAATATTAGAGCTTGTGCACAGTGATGTGTTTGGACCTATGAAGGTTCCATCACTGGGTAATTCTGTGTACTATGTATCATTTATAGATGACTTTCAAGGTATACATGGACATATTTCCTTAAGAAGAAATCTGAAGTCTTTGACAGGTTTATAGAATTTAAGGCTCTGGTGGAAAACCATAGAGAGAAGAAGATAAAGGTGTTAAGGACAGATAACAGTGGAGAGTTTTGTAGTAAGGAATTTAAAGAATTCTATAAGAAGTGTGGTATATCATGGTAGAAGACTACTCCATATACACCTCAGCAAAATGGAGTTGCAGAGAGAATGAACAAGACGTTGATGGAAAGGGCAAGAAGAATGCTCAGTGGTGCCGGGTTAGGACAAGAATTCTGGGCAGAGGTGGTGGAGACTGCATGTTACCCGGTCAACAGATCACCATCATCAACATTGGAGGATAAGACTCCACAAGAGGTATTGACTGGTAAGAAACCCTCTCTTTCACATCTGAGGGTATTTTGGATGTGATGCATATGTACATGTTCCAAAGGAGAAACAAACCAAGTTGGATAGTAAATCTGAAAAGTGCATCTTTATTGGGTATAAGGATGGTTTAAAGGGTTATAAGCTTTGGAACCCAGTAACAAGGAAGGTTGTGTACAGCCAAGATGTGGTGTTCAGAGAAGTAAAAGATGTTATCAAACATGAAGTCCAACCAAAGGAACCTGAGAAGATAGAGTTTGAACTAAAGGAGGAAGAATCAGACTCTACAGCAGAGAAGGAATCAGAAGATGAAGAGCCACAAACTTACGTGTAAGAAGATCAGTTCGAGAAAGAAGGAAGCCAGAAAGGTATAGCCCATCTACTTTCTGTTCAAATTTTGCTTTATCTATTACTGATGATGATCCCAGAACTGTGAAGGAAGCAGTAGATTCAGAGGATGGAAAACTCTAGAAGAGGCCATGGTTGATGAAATGGCATCTTTGCACAAAAATGAGGCTTGGGATCTGGTGGAGTTGCCGGCTGGAAGGAAACCCATTGGCAGCAAATGGGTGTCAAGAAGAAGACAAATGCAGAAGGGAAGGTGGAGAAATACAAAGCTCGGTTGGTAGCAAAAGGTTATTCCCAGGTGCCGGGAATTGATTTTGGTGATATTTTTTCTCCTGTTGCCAAGATAACTTCTATTAGATTACTTTTATCTGTTGCTGCTGCTTCTGATTTTGAGGTAGAACAGATGGATGTGAAGACAACATTTCTTCACGATTTGGAAGAGGAAATCTACATGAAGCAACCTGAAGGCTATGCGGTGAAGGGTAAGAAAGAACTAGTATGCAAGTTAAAGAAGTCTCTGTATGGGTTAAAACAGTCACCAAGGATGTGGTATCAGAATTTGATACATTTATATGGGGACTTGGCTTCACCAGAAGCAAAGCAGATCATTGTGTGTATTTTAAATTAATTGGTGACCGTGTTATTTATCTGGTCTTGTATGTGGATGATATGTTGCTGGTTGGAAATGACAAAGAAATTATCCAGGATTTGAAGACCCAATTGTCCTCCAAATTCGACATGAAAGATCTTGGTGTTGCAAACTATATTTTGGGCATGGAAATTAAAAGAGATCTAGCAAGAAGGAAGCTCTGGTTAAACCAGAGGAAGTATGTCAAGACAATATTGCAGATATTTAATATGCAAGACAGTAAACCAGTGAAGGTTCCTATTCCCGTAGGTGTAAAGTTATCTACTGAACAGTGTCCCAAGACACAAGAAGAGGAAGAGGACATGTCCCGTGTCCATATGCAAGTGCAGTCGGTAGCTTGATGTATGCAATGGTCTGTACTAGACAAGGAATTGCATATGCAGCGGGAGTATTGAGCACGTTTATGTCAAAACCAAGAAAGGAGCATTGGACAACAGTGAAGCGGGTTTTCAGGTATTTGTGTGGCACTAGTGATTATGGTTTGTGCTACCAAGGAAGACTAGGATTGGAAAGAGTGTTGGATATTCATGGCTTTGTTGATGCAAACTAGGCTGGAGATCTGGATCAAAGAAGATCTACAAGTGTTTATGTGTTTAACCTATTTGGAGGTGCAGTCAGTTGGATGAGTAAGAAACAATCTGTAGTGGCACTATCAACTATAGAGGCAGAATACATGGCAGCCACTCATGCAAGCAAGGAAGCAATTTGGTTTCAAAGATTGTGTTCAAGTATGGGGCTAGTATAAGGAGCTATAACGATATACTGTGACAACCAAAGTGCAATTTTCTTGGAAAATAACCCTGCATATCATTCAAAGGCAAAGCACATTGATGTTCAGTATCACTTTGTGAGGGATATGATAGAAGACAAAAAGGTATTGCTGGTAAAGGTGGACACTTTGAAGAATACTACAGATGCACTGAGAAGTTCTCTTGGTGTAGAGAAACAATGGGCATTGTAGGGCTGGATAAATGACTAAGCTCTCTTGTGGTCCCCTTTTGGAAAGAAAACAACAAGTGGGAGAATGTTGGGTTGTGTTATATTCTTTCCACAACTAGCCCATGTAGTTAATCAGGGGGGTTAGAGGGGGGGCAGAGCCCCCCCTTCGTTGCGCCGATTGCGTAGTAGGGGGTCACAAGGGGTTTGAGGGGTGCAGGTAACCCCACTCGAAGGGGTTCGGGGCAGTGCCCCAGGAAATTTTTATTTTGGAACCTATGTTAGGTTGGGTGACCCACCTATGGTTTTGTGCATGATTTTCACACATGTTTTTGGACACGATGGTTTTTCGGTCCATGGTTTTGGACGCAATGGTTTTCGGTCCATGGTATTGGATGCTTCGGTATGTATAAATATGTATTGTAACATTGAAAGGAACATAATGAAAAATGAAGCTGGTAGTCCTAGTTTTGGGATCCAGGGGAAAATATCTGTGTATATGTGTTTTATGTGTTATGCTCTCGCATTGTTTATTTTCTGTGTTTTAGAATTCATATGCAGGTAATTTTTGTACGGGGTTAAAACCTACTTTGTAGGCTTGCATATATTTGAGCCCCAATTGCTTATGTGCATCCTAGAAATTCCTGTGCAGTTGGGTCAGCTATTCAGATTGGAATGCCTCTTTTTAGGAGGAAATCAACTCGTAAGTGGTATCAACACAACATTACCTATTCTTACTGCTCTACTTAATTGCTCCTTCCTTGAACAAATACACTTAGGTGAAAATCATCATACTGACACCTTACTTTTTTCCATTGAACAACTTTCCTAACAATCTATTTTCAATTTGAGCCGCAATTAAATAGGTGGAAACATATCACTAGAGATTGGAAAACTGGCTAATCTGACATACCTTAATTTAGAGTGGAATATATTCAATAGATCCATTCCTTCAACACTTGGCAAACTTCAAAAGTTGGAAAGATTGTATCTGGGCAAAAACAATTTAAAAGGAATATCCCAATGGAATTTGGCAGGATTCAAACATTATGACTCTTATCTCTGAGCCAAAACAAGTTCTACAGACAAATTCCTCACTCTTTGGGTCAATTGACATAGCTGCGAGACCTCTACCTTGATCAAAACAAATTATCCAGAAACATATCCCCCAACATAGGAGATTACCTGAGGTTGGAGGTGTTGGACCTGGCTCACAACAGTTTCCATGGAAATATATCACGAACAGTTGTAGGTCTTCCAAATTTGCAATTCTTCTTCAACTTGTCCAACAATTTATTAGAAGGTCCCTTGCCTTTGGATATTAGCAAAATGACCATGGTTCAACAAATAAATGTTGCTTTCAATCAGTTAACGGGTTCTATTCCAAGCCAACTTGAAATCTGCACAAAATTATAATATCTCAATCTCTCATTGAACTCGTTTGATGTTCAATTCCTTATTCACTTGGGCAAATGGGATTTTAGGAGGACTTGGATTTCTCTGTCTAAAATTTATCAAACACAACACCAATGTACCTAGAAAACCTTAAAATTCATCGCCATATGAACTTCTCTTTCAATAAGATGATGGGGGAACTTCCCAAAGGCAAGATTTTCTGAAGACATAGGAGCGGAGCATTCATGGGATATCTCAATCTGAAAAGACAATTGGTACAGTTGCCACCATGTCCATCACCTATTGCCAATATTCACAATAATCATTGGCTTTTGAAAAGGATAATAATTCCTTTTGGCATTTGTGTTGTTTTAATATGCATTTTATTCATTGGATTCTTAATTTGGCAACATGGCAAGGGACAGGTTCAAGGAGAGCCTTCCTCGAGATTGCAAAATCTATTCCTTGGAATTCAGGCCCCGCCAAGAATTTCACAGGAGGAACTTATTTATGCAACTAATCGACTCAATGGTGCAAACTTGTTAGGAGTTAGTAGTTTCAAATCAATCTATAAAGGAGTCTTGATTGATGGCACGTTGGTTGCAATCAAGGTACTTAATTCAAAAAATGAAGAGGCTCACTGAAGTTATATCAGTGAATGTAATGAGTTGGGAAAAGTTAGATGCCAGAATTTGATCAGAATCATTACATGTTGTTCAAACCTTGATATCAAAGCTTTAGTATTTCCTTATTTGCAAAATGGCAGATTAGAAAAGTGGTTATACCCTAGTGAAGATGCATGTCAATTGAGCTTCAATCAAAGACTACACATTTCCATAGACATAGCTCAAGGTTTGGTATATATGCACCACCAATGTTTTGTGCAAGTGGTACATTATGATTTAAAATTGAGTAATGTGATTTTAGGAGATGACATGACAGGTTATATAACAGACTTTGGTATTGCAAGAATAATTTTTGCAAACACTATAGATTTAGTGACTTTTTCGCATACACTTAAAACATCCATTTGTTATATTGCCCCAGGTATTACTTTTTGGCTAGTTATATGCATTCATGTCTTGCTTTTTGTCATATTTATAGATTTCTTATTTGAATTTTTTTTTTTTTTTTGTAATGGTTTGAATCATTTTTCCCAATATGGAGGGATTGAATCTTCCAAAATGGATAACCATTAATTTTCCAAATAAAATGGAAGTTGTTTACCATAGTCTATTGAGAAAACCCAATGATGACACAAATGAATTGTCAATAAAAGCAGGGCTTGTTACTGAACTTATGAGTATTGGGATTTTATGCACTGAAGAGCCCCCCAAAAATAAGCCAACATGATTGACATCATTGAAGGCTTATAAAGAATTAGAGAAACTTAGTAGTCCTAGATATGTGTTTTCTTTATTAATTTTTTGTATGCAGAAAATGTATTTTTTTAAGGTGCAAAAACTTATAATAAATCAACTGTGAACCACCTTGGAGGACAATGATCACTAACTCCTGTGCATGAATGTGAGTTGATTTATCATCATCATTCAAGCAAAATTAAGCTATACAAAATGACTAACTAGATATATAAAGAAGACAAATTCTTAACCAACCAAAAGCAATTTTAAATCTTACTCCAAAATCTATAAATAAAAATACTATAAAATTAAGTATACAAATATATATGTAATATATTTTTATAAATAGAAAATTCAATTGAGTTGTGTCAATAAACTTAAATTCAAGTTGAAATTTCCTTTTTAATAAAACATAGTACAAAACATGTTATAAGATAGTAAATTGCTCATTTAAACAAATGTCTCTACAATGGTCATGGCCTATCAAAAAGTTTTTTGCATGATTTCCAAAAAAACAACTTCATATTGATTTGAATAAAAAAACAACAATATTAACACTTTGGTAACATTTTCTAAATACTGCAAATATATGTTAAATACAAATTTTTAATTAAAATCATGAAAATATAATATATATATATATATATATATATAATATAATTATATATGATATATATTATAATAATAAAATAATAAATAATAATAATAATAATAATAATAATAATAATAATAAAATATAAAATTTAATGATATATATTTAAAAAATTAATTTTAAATTATGATTACAAAGATAAATAAAGAATAATAAAAATATTTAAATTTTATTTAGTAATGCTCCATAAGTATTGTACATAATAATACCCAATTTAAAAAAAATAATAAATTTATTATATTAAATATTAAAAATATAACAAATTAAATTTTAGATTACAATAAACAAAGAATAATAATGTTTAATAAATGTTATTTTAAATGTTAATTTACGATATTTCATATTATAATTTCTACAATAGTAATTTATAGTATTTATATTATAATAATATTAATTGGGCATATATATATATATATATATATAAATATATATTATATATACTAATATAATATATATATATATATAATTATGTATAAAATTTAAATATTTCTATAAATTTAAATTTCTGAGTATTTCTGTGGTATCAGAGCCATCTGGTTCTTTGTCCAAACAATTTTCATGACTATCTGGTTTTCCCGTTGAGTTATATTCGTCCATGTACTTGTATACAAGTTGGAATCGGCGATAAGGCTTCGGTAGACAGCGTTGAGGCGACAGACTGCCGTGTTTGCTTTCCTGGAGCACAAAGATTCTATCTCCTCTGTTCAGGTGCATACTTGTATCTAAACTCAATGGCTGGTTTTTTGAATGAATTTATTGTTCAAACACCCGAGGATAGGAAAATTGCCAAGCATAAGAGATGGTCTTTTATGAATAAGTATATGAACAAATCCTCTGAAGAAAAATTATATGATGGAAAGGTTATAGTTCAAGAATTTGAGCCTCAGCCAAATTGGACATTGCCAGAAATAGAAATAAACAAGTTATATAAGATACCTGCTTTCCAGTTTAGAGCTGCTCAGCTGTTTCGCTTTACTTCTGTGAATATACCAATTTCTACTGATCAAAAAGTCTATCAGATTCCTTTGATTAAAAAAGAAGATATTGAATGGGGCTTGGAACATGGGTTCAAATATGTTCATATAGGCATGATACAATTTGGAATTAATCCACTTGTTAGACCTGGATTAAACACTTCTTGCCTAACTTGTGTTTTGGATACTAGACTGAATGATTTTAATGATGCCTTGCTAGGAGGATTCCAGAGTCCTCTCAATAATGGTCCAATTTGGTCTTCTGTAATTCCCAGATATCAGGTTTCGTTAAGTGATCCATATATAAATGAGTTTTTAAATGCCTATATCCAATTCAATGGTTTTAATGTCGCCCCATAGACTTTGATTGCTCAGCTCCATTCTTCTATCTGTCTTCGATTTGTTTCAAGCACAATGCTACCTCTCAATCCTAAACTGTGCTCAAGAGCTCTCAAAGAAGGAGTAATAGTTGGTCCTGGTAATACTGCCCCTTTGCAAATAGGATTTTCAGAATGCACTTTGCCAGAAGAATGGAATAGCACTTATGTTCCATTATCTCAAAGATATCCTCAACTGAAAACGGCAAGAGAGCCAAGGAAATTGTCTGTTGTCAAGCATTTTGATGGTTCTTTTAGTCTCAGGTTCACAGGTCCTCGTCTAGTCAGATCTATGACCACTCTGGATCAATACCACACCTGACAACGAGCAAAGCCTTCTAAAAGAGTGACTTGTTTTATATGTGGAAAAGAAGGCCATTATGCAAATGCATGCAAGGACAAAAAGAATAAAAAACAACTCAAGATTATGGACGTATTCACTTCAGTCCATAATCCGGAAGATTGGGATCTCATATCCCACTCAGATGGAGAATATTTTGAAATATCCAGTGATTCTTCTGATTCAGACATTGAGGATTTGCCTAATATCAGCAAACTAAGGTTAGAATCTGATTCCTCTGATTCTGATGAAACTTTTATTGCTGACATTAAAATGTTTTCTTTCAATAAAACAGATAATTTGCAGAATCAGATTAATGACATAAAGGCACAATTAGCTCAGCTTGCACCAGCCCAGCTAACAGCCAGGAAAAGATTGAAAGAAAAGTTAGAGAATTTAGAAAAACAATTGCCTTCTAGAAGGATTACTGAGAATGAGTATTCCGAAGCAAGAGAGTTTGATTCAATGTTAAAACCATTGACTATTACAGAAGCCTCCCAAGATACAGGTATGGATGAAATCAATACTCTCAAGAAGAAAATTAGCAGTTTAGAATCATTTATTCATTTGACAAGATCAGAAATGATGCATTTATCAGCCAAACTACAAAAGCTTATTTCTGAATATGATGATGTTAATTCACAATTGGCAAGAATTCTGCTGAAGGATATTCCAGAAGAAATTCCCATGAAATCTAAGGAAGTAGATTTAGTAAACATCATGGGAATAGGAGATAAAGTGGTAATCCCTTTGAAAATCAAGTTGCCAAACATCAAGGAATACACTTTAGATGCACAAATTGATTCTGGAGCAATGTGCAGTTGCTGCAAATTCGGTGCAATTCCTTCCTACTACTAGCAGCCTACCAAACTATCCTTCAGAGCTGTAAATAAACAATTGATGCAGATTAACTACATATCTCCTGATTTTCCAGTCTTTTTGAATCATGTACAAACTTATGTTACATTGTACAGTTTTGACACAGGGTCAGATATTTTGTTGGGACAAGATTTTTTAAAAAGGTTCCTACCAGTTACATTTGGGACAAATTCTCTTACATTCACAACTAATGAAGGACCAGTGATGATTCCAGCAAAGAATGAATACCAGCTCAAGGTAGATCCCAGCGAAGAAGATAATTTGCAGGACACTATGCAGAACCTCGCAAAGATTCAAAAAATTGTCAAACACGCCGAAATACACGGACAGAAGACCTTACAGGCAATCTCGGATAAGCTACGTCAAGATTGCACAGCAAGCAGGCCAGATGCTTTCTGGACCAGGGAAAAATATTTTGTAGCATTACCTTACAAAGAGGGGTATCATCCTAAAGCACAGAAAGCAAGTGCTAATCATATGTCACCCACTGAACAAGATTTGTGCAAACAAGAAATTCAACATCTGCTACAACAAAATCTGATTGAACCTTCCAAAAGTCCATGGGCCTACCCAGCCTTCTATGTCAACAAACACAGTGAGCAAAAGCGTGGCAAGAAGAGGTTGGTAATTAATTACAAAATATTGAATGAAGCCCTCATGCCTATCAGGTATCCTCTTCCCAATAAAGAATTATTGCTTGCTAAAATAGCTAATGCTAATGTTTTCAGCAAGTTTGACCTAAAAAGTGGTTTTTGGCAAATTGGCATCCTTCCAGAAGATAGGTATAAAACAGCATTTACTGTTCCTCATGGCCAATATCAATGGACAGTTATGCCATTCGGTTTAAAAAATGCTCCATCTGAATTCCAAAAACGGATGGAAGATATTTTTGGAGAGGTAGAATATGTCATTGTATATATTGATGATTTGCTTGTATTTAGCAAGGATGTAAATACCCACAAGAAGCATTTAGAAAACTTTTATGAAATGGTATATAAGCATGGTCTAGTTCTATCTGACACAGAAGAGAAGTTTCAGATTGGGAAAGTCAGAATAGACTATTTAGGATTACATATAGAACAAGGTAACATTGAGCTTCAACCTCATGTTCTTCTCCATCTTTTAAAGTTCCCTGATACTCTCCTTGATAAAAAAATGCTTCAAAGATTTTTAGGTTGCTTGAACTACATCCGACAGTTCTATGAGAAGCAATCTGAAGACACTAATATTTTGGAGAAAAGGCTCAAGAAAGAAAAAATTGGATGGTCCGATGAAATGACAACAGCAGTAAGGAATATAAAGAGTAAGATTAGAGAACTTCCGAGACTGAGATTACCTGTTACTAATCTTCCATTCATTCTTGAAACAGATGCATCTGATCATACATGGGCTGCAGCATTGTTACAGAAACATGGTAAGAAGGAACTTGTATGTGCATATGCTTCTGGTAGTTTTAATATCTCAGAAGTCAAGTATCCATCTTCTCATAAAGAAATACTTGCTATAAAAAGAGGAATCCAAAGGTTTCGACTGTTCTTGAAGAGTGTTAGGTTTTTGGTTAGAACTGATCTGAAGCACATGAAAAGCATTCTGGCTAATAAAAAATTGTTAGAACAAGGAAATACCAGAATTCTAAGATGGGCTCTGTGGCTAGAAGGATTTGATTTTGACATTGTCTATAAATCAGGAGATGAAAACTACCTAGCAGACATGCTGACAAGAGAAGGAGCTCCAGAAATTAAGGACATCAAGATGATCAGAGGGGAAAGTTCTTCACATAAAAGCCCTATCCAGTCTAGTGTCTGTCAGTCAAAAATTTTTTCAATCTCGATTTGTAGCCAGTGCAAATGGGAATTATGTTGGGATTGTTTTGTTTTAAGAATTAAATCATTACCAGTCGAAGTCATCCAAATCATTTTGCAGAAATGGTTTGATTCAGAGAATGGCATGGTAGCTTATCTCAGTGAGTCACCTTATAGAGATAGACCATGGCGAGTTTATTATTCACCCTCTAGAGAGCCAATTCCTATCTGTTTTGGTTTTATCCAACATACAGATTGGACATGGCAAGATTATTTCTCCATCCATCAGAGGGCCAGAATACAAGGTTATGTTAGAGTCATTGCATATGCAACACAGTTAGATGGCGTAAATAATTGGTGGAGCCCCTGGTTTAAATTGTTTATGTTCAAGTATATGCCTAGGAGTGAACATATTTGTAATTTTAATTTCAGAGAGACCATTAGTACATTAATGTGGGAAATTCATATTGCTGCTCGATATGACTACACAATAGAGTTTGAATTCCTTCATTCTGGAACAGAAGTAGCTCTACTAGAAAGGCAGCAAGATGAATTGTCATTCGGTGTAAAGGTCAGATTCCATGGAGAAATTTCTACAGATCCCAGGATGAGGCCAGCAAATGTATTCAATTTTCCATTTTTCTGTTGTTTTTTGGAAGCAACACCTCCATGGCTTGATGATTCCTTGCCACATCATATATTCACCCCTGACATAGACCAACTCTTAGAGATAGATCATGAAGACAGTATTGATTCAGACGACTAGCAATACAATAGTGATTGATGTATATGATCACTCATCCGATATCATATGCATTTCCAAGTTTTCGTGGGTTTTTCTTTAAAATCTCCACTTTGTAATCACCATTTCTAGTTTTCGTGGGTTTTTCTTTAAAATCTCCACTTTGTAATCACCATTTCTAGTTTTCGTGGGTTTTCTTTAAAACATCCACTATGTTTTATAAAATAGTTACATAAGGTTACTTTTTGAATATGAAAATATAATAAAAATAAATGATATACTTAGATAAAAGTAAACATACATACATTAAAACATATCTATACCATTAAAACTTATCCATACCTAGAACTAAAAAATGGAATATCATGATTTTTTTTTTATTTAAATCATTTTTAAATAATATTTATATATAACTTAATTTTGTTTTATAATAATATTTTAAAATATAATAAAGTAATTTACAATAAATTAAGTTTATAATAATTAAATAAAAAAAGTTACATTTTAATTTAATAATATTTAAAATTAATACTTATTAATATCCAAAATACAATTTTAATTTAAAATTCTTTATACTATAAACTTATTTTCAAGTATTTCTTTAACAATGTAACTCTCACAAAGTTTCCAAATTCCCTAAAAAGTTTCAAACAAAGGGATGCTTCCTTCGTGTTCCCAACTTACCAAAAAGAGGAGCGGTTCCTGTACAACTATGTTCATTGCTCATCAAATTGTCACGATTATTGGAAGCATCCCTAACTTTAAATATATTTCAATTATAATTATAAACGATGTTTAAATGTTTAATATTTTCATATTGCTTGAATATCTTGGTAGGCATCTCTATTTTGGAATAAGGCTTCTAGAATTTTTGTATTTTTGGATTAAAAAAATTAAGTGAATTTGTGATCTAAAGTTCTCAGCAATAGAAAGTCTCTACGTCTTGTCAGTAAACAATATATTTAAACTCAATAGGTGTTTTTATGCCATGATTTGTGCAAACATTAATCTCTCATAGCTTGAGAGAAGTGGTAGAGAAAAGATTAATCTCTCCTATCTTGACATAAGCAGTGGTCAAGATCAACACATACAAGAACTTTGTAGTGGAATATTATCAAAACTAATAAAGGAATATGCAAGAGTGTACAGTAAGAACATTGATAAACACACCCACTGAAGTTTGCAACATTGTTTATAGGAACATAAAATTATGTTTATTTTTTCCAAACGTCTAAGTTAGTATATTATAGTTTAATGAATATGTTTTCCTATTATCATATATGGTTTCATACTTTAACAAAAAATTCACCAAGACTTCATAATGTTTTATTATTCAGTGAGATATTTGGCAATATCTTACAAGATTTTATAATTCAGTGAAAGATTCGCCATGATTTTATAAGATAATATAATCTATTGAGATATTTGCCAAAAAATTTATATATACATATTATATTATTGATAAAATTGCCTTCCATTTTTCATATGTATCATGGGGTTCACCCATTTATTATACATATAAATTTTAGGGGGTTCTTAAAATTTTCCCTAACATTCACTAGGTAGAAATGCGCATTTCTTGAGAGGAAGACAAAGCCTTGACTCTCAGGATTGCGCAATGTTGTCTTGGTGAGGTCGAGTCTGGTCCAAGGCTGCCAGACTCGCCAATGGGAAACTGAAAGAGAAAGTGAATGTGGATGCATGGAAATCATGAGTGTAAGCATAAGCAAATGATCATGCATGCAAATGGTGAATGGCATATTTAGAAAATGGAACAACATCCATGTGAGTGAGATGAGTCACCGAATTGACAACCATTCGTGAAAAACAGTTTCATGCATACGACAGTAGTGAGATGTTAATGAAATCTAAAACAGTGCTTGTAGAAGCTAGTATTTATCAAAATGACAACAAGCGCTCATTGAAATCAAGAAAACATCATTCATATGAAGTGAAACACAAAAAGCGCCATAAATGCAACACAGGACATGGAAAGCAGGCTTACCCCAAAACAGTTGAGCTGAATGTGTCAACAACTCCTAGATGCGATGTAGGATGTCAAAGTTGTTGAGATTTGCAACAAGAAATGCTAAAAATAGCACTGCTATAAATAGTCGGGCTATAAATAACAGTTCAACCATTGTGGATCTTAGCAACAATGGGTGAAAAGTGAAAGTGGTAAAAAATAGCTTTTCTAAAAATAGAATTTCAGGATCCCTTCTTATTTTAGTCAGTCCCTGGACTAAACATAGGAAGTAAAATTCGAATTTGATGTTAATAGTTGTTTGTAAATTGATTAATTAATTCATCTTGAGTTAATTTTTTAAGGAATTATGAACATGAAGTCTATGTGAGGACATGCAATCATTTCTCCTTTGATTGACGGATTTATCCATTAGTTAAAGAGATAAGAGTGAGTTGTAATATTGAGTTGTAATTAGTTGGTTTAGTTAATTGAGTCAAGTCTAGTTAGATTAATTTAACAGTTTGTTAAATTAATGAGATTTCAGTTAGTTAATGCTTGCATGCATGTAACTACTGTATTTCAGATAACTGAGTATTCACTCATGGATAACTAATGCATGTCAGTTCAGTCAGAGACTCAATTGAGATCAGATGGAGGGACAGTGTACTATAAGTTGCTAGAATATTCCATTGTGAATATTTCTTGCATGTAGAAGGAATATTATTCCTTAAGGATTGCGTAGTTGGATCAGAGGTTACAGTGAGTGTGATGAGGCCAATTCACACATGTGATATCATTGGACCCCAATCAAAACTGTGCAAGGAAATAGGAGGCTTGGAGGGCTTGAGGAAGACATATACTATGTCTATTGAATCTATGAGCTGTATTGTTTTGATTGCAGAGAGAGTAGGATAGCTTGAGAGCTGATTCTTTTTGCAACTTGAAACAAGATTTCCACTTGTATGATAACACAGAGTTGGGGTTTTAGGTTGGTGCTTTCCCCAGTGTTATATCTTCTGTGTTATGGTTGATTACTTCTAATTCTTAGTTATATCTGTTCTTGATTGATGTTGTTCATGTTTGATTGATCTTCCGCTAAATTGTTTGTAGAAGTAGATCAAGTGTTTTTCTTTAGTACATTGCATTACTAGGTGATCTATAGTGGGAGTTTCTACATGGTATTAGAGTGAAGGTGATCAAGGAAGAACAATATACAAGCTAGAGAAGTTCGAAGTTTGGTTTCTGAATATTGAATTGAGTTCTTATCACATCTATTTCATTGATGGAGTTCAGTGGTTTAAGACTTGAATATGCCCTTGATGGTAGTTTGAATTATATAGCTTGGAAGGATAGTATGGAGGCAGTATTAGAAGATAACGGTCTAAAGGACTTCATTGATCAAGAAGTTTAGAAACCAACTGATGTTACTCAACTGGTAGAATGGAAAAAGTGTGTGGATAGAGCAAGGAGAATCATCCAGGAGGGAGTTCGAGATCACATTGTCTTGAGCCTCCATGGGAAGGAGACTCTGTTTTTGATGTCGAAAACATTGAAAAATCTTTATCAGAATAGAAACGGTCATAGGAAGCTAGCGCTAAAAGATAAACTTTGAAAGATCAAGTACGAAAAGGGTGACACAATCTCTAGGTTCCTGATAAAGCTCACCACCTGCAGGGATAAGCTTGGAAGTGTAGGGATCGTGACAGTTGATGATGACATGGTGAGTCTTGCACTCCTCGGTCTTCCTAAGAGCTAGCATGGCTACCAAGACTCAGTTAATGAAAGAGAGAAACTACTAGATTGGGAACGACTTTGGTTAGATCTGATGCAGGAGGAGATAAGGCGAAGCACTAGGGATGGATCTTCATCAAAGTAAGATGATGAAGAAAGTCTAGCTTTAGCGAGTAAAGCTAAGAAAGGAAAATGGAAGGCATCCCAATCCAAATCTTCTCATGGTGGGAAAAAGGTTGACAAGTTGAAAGTGAGATGTTTTCATTGTCATGAAGTGGGCCATTATGTAATGAATTGTCCACAAAAGAAATCCAAGAAGGGTTCCTCCAAGGGATCTGATGATGATGCATTAGCCTGATAGTTTGAGCTGGATTTCTCGCTTATCACATGCATGGTTTCATCCATGGTGGGATGTGTTTGGTACCTGGACAGTGGAGCTTCTTTCCACATGTCAGGTGACAAGAATCTTTTCAGTACATTGGAGGAGAAGGATCTCCAGATGTGGATCGAGATGGGCGATGATGGAAAGTACTGTGTCTCAGGTGAAGGTATAGTTGTGTTTCAGAGGGAGCGTGGTGCTCCTCTCACCCTATCTGTTGTTAAATATGTACCAGGTTTGAAAAAGAATCTTGTGTCTGTTGCTATGCTAGAAGATAAAGGCTATGATGTAGTCTTTAGTAAAGGAAAAGTTTTCCTGAGGCATATCGGCATAAGACAGAGCAAGTGAATAGGGATTCGAGTAAAGAATCTCTACAAGCTAGAGGTAGATGAATGTGTTGCACTGAGTTCCAAAGTAGAGGTGGTGCAAAGCCAAGATGTTGGCAAGCTGTGGCATAGAAAACTAGGCCACTTGTATCATAGGCCCTTGAAGATCATGTAACAAATTTCTACTGGCTTACCCAAGGGAAAACTAGAGCAAAAAGACACATGCAAAGGATGCACCATGTAGAGCTGGATAAATCCTAGAGCGAGCTCACGCAAATGTATGTGGACCATTCTCTACAGCCTCCAACACTAAGCAAAGGTACTATGTTATTTTTATTAATGATTTTTCTCGTAGATGTTGGATCTACTTTATGCAAAAGAAGGATCAGACCTTCTTGAATTTTTGTGAGTTTAAAGCCTTGGCAGAGAAAGAATCTAGAGAGAAAGTAAAAGACTTGCATAGCGACAATGGTGGAGAGTATGTTTCCCAACAGTTTAAAGACTTCTATGTTGTAGAAGGAATTAAATGAGAACTGATGGCACCTCATAACCCACAACAGAATGGGGTGGCCGAAAGGAAGAATAGATCTATTGTGGGAGCATCTCGAGTGATGTTGCATGACCAAAGCCTACCACTTCATCTATGGGTTGAGGCATGCAATACAATAGTGTACCTTCAGAACAGAAGTCCTCATCATATTTTGGGGATGAAGACACCTATGGAGGCTTTTTCGGGGAAGCGACCAGATGTGAGTCACTTCCACATCTTTGTATCACTAGTTTTCTATCATGTGACCAAAGATGCTTGGAAGAAGCTAGACCCAACAGTTGAGTTGGGGATAATTGTAGGGTACATAGATACACTTCACAACTATCGTGTGTTACTGCCTGCCAGTCAAAGGACCTTAGTGTGTAGGGATCTGAAGTTCGATGAGCAAAAAGCCATGCGAGTGTCACTTGAGAGGGAGCTCAAGTTGCATGGTGATGAGGAACTTCTAGTTCCAAAGGACGAGGAGCCTCCTGATGATGTGGATCAGTCACATGCAGAGGATCCAGCAATGGAGACCACCACTCCTGGAGAGTCTTCCAGAGACGGGTGAAAACGCTCGCGGGAAGCTGACAAGATTGATGCTAGATGCGAGAGAGAATGTGGGGCAGCCATCCTCTCAGTAGACAGAGGAGATCTCCCAAGAGATACATTGGCTACATGGCCCTGGTTGGGGAGTGTGTAGCGATCAAACCTTCATCTTTTCAAGAGGTAGTGCAACAACCAGTCTGGGTTGATGCAATAGTAGAAGAGTATGATTCTATCATATGAAATAGTGTGTAGGATGTTGTCGCTATACCTAGGGACAAGTCAGTTGTTAATTCCTAATGGATTTACAAGGTAAAGAAAGTAGTTGATGGCAGTGTTGAGAAACACAAGGCAAGGTTTGTTGCCTGAGGTTTCTCACAGGTTGAGGGGATTGACTACGATGAGACCTTCTCTCCCATGGCAAGGTAATCATCTATCAGATTGATGCTAGCTCTATCAGCTCAGATGGGTTGGAGATACATCATATGGATGTGAAGATGGTGCTCCTCAATGGGAATATTGAGGAAGAAGTATACATTGGGCAGCTTGAAGGATTTGAGACCTTCGATCGTGAGTCGCATGTTTTCCGACTCAAGCGAGCACTGTATGGGCTGAAGGAAGCACCCCATGCTTGGTATACCAGGATTGATATTTATTTCACCAGGTTGGGCTTCACCAAGAGTGAAGCAGATGCAAACCTTCACCATATCATGGTAGAAGGTAAGCCATTGATTATTGTACTTTATGTCGATGAACTGATTTTGACAGGTGATGATCAGCTGATCAAATCTTGCAAGGAGGACCTTGCAAGAGAGCTTGAGATGAAGGACATGGGCCTCATGCACTACTTTCTAGGCATGGAAGTGTGGCAGAAAGATGGGGAAGTATTTGTGTCTCAGGGCAAGTATTCCAATGAGATACTCAGGCACTTTCACATGGATAAGTACAAACCCATGTAGACTCCTCTAGCTGGGAACTGGAGGAAGGAGGATGCTACTTCAAGTGAGGTAGTAGATGCTACTGTTTATTGGCAGCTGGTGGGTTCACTTATGTATTTGGTGAACACACGACTCGACTTATGCTTTGCGGTGAACCAGCTAAGTCAAGCTATGGTTAAGCCTACCAAGCTATTTTGGAAGGCAGCGAAGCATGTGCTGAGATATCTTAGAGGCACTACACAATACGAATTATGGTACAGATGGACAGAGGGAGTGAAGTTGCAAGGCTTCACAGATGCGAAGTGGGCTGGTATTCCATCAGACCGGAAGAGCACTTCTGGAGGAATATTCAACCTTGGTTCAGTTGTAGTTTCTTGGTATAGTAGGAAACAGAGATCAGTTGCACTTAGCTCAGCAGAGGTTGAATACATGGATGCCAGTCAGGCAGCATGCGATGCCATTTGGATGTGAAATATTCTAGCAGGATTGTTTGGTTAGATGATGGATCCTGCAGTGATATACTGTGATAATCAGAATTGCATAAAACCCTCTGAGAATCCAGTGTTTCATGACAGGTCCAAGCATATAGATATTCATTACCATCATCTACGGGACTGTGTGACCAAGAGGATCATGATGTTCTAGTATGTTTTGACCGAGGAGCAGGATGCAGATATTTTGACTAAGGCATTGTCAAAATGCAAGTTCGAGTTCCATAGAGACAGGATCGGGTGTTGCACAAAAATTGTCACTTTGACATTCTGCAATCAATGTGAGTCTATCACCACTCATACTTTCCTCCTTTGCAAGTCTTAAACCTTAGTTCTTCATATCAAGCCTTGAAAATAAGAGAAAGACCTTAAAAATCTCTAAAACTCTGGTTTCACACTTTCTCTTAGCATTACCTACGGTACCGCACCTATTGGTCATGTCCCCTGCGCACCTAACCGCTCTGTCTTTGTGTTATGGGTGTGAACCCCTGTAAAAGTTAAAAAGGCGCAAGTACATTCTTAAAAACTCATTTCTAGAAGCTTCTAGAGGGAATCTTGAGCTGGCAAGTTCTCTCTTTAAGGGTTCATGCATCTCATACCTTAAGGAGCTAACCTCTTGATGTGAGGAGCTTATACATTTGAAGAAGGACTCTATCCCTTCAATGGTGGACCTGTAACCTCCTTCCTTTGCACTATAAAATGAAGCATTGAGTTGGTTACTTGGGAGGTTGAAAGCTGAATATTTTTTAGGGTAAATGCTACTAGAACTTAGTCTTCCTAATTGAGCTTTTGAGAGGAGAGATTACATACCTTTTGATCTCATTTGGAAGAGAGTGAGGCTTGTCAAATTAGAGGATATTCCTGTTTGGACCCTGGGAAGAGCTTGTATAGCATCAAGGCACCAAGGTTGTAAAGTTCTTCTATTTCAAAGTCAATACAATCAAGTTTATTTTTCTCAATAAGCTGTGTTTTAAAGTTTATTTCATGGATTTCTTGATCACCATGATGACCATGATTTATTATATTAGCTATGCAGGTGTTATTTGATGTGTGCTTGTTTGTGATTACAGGTTCTTAAAAGGAAACTCTTTTGAAGCTGTTGGAGTATGGCTGCCACAAACTAGCGTTGGACTTAAGGTAGGGTCTAAAACACCTCTTTAGTTTTTATTAATGAATCACAATATGTTTAGAGAAAGGTAGATTTGCTTGTCCTGGTTGTTGCTAGATATCAGTTGATACTAGGGAGATCGGTCTTGTCCGCAAGAACGATTTATCTGGCCAACATCGGGGTTACTGATAATCCCTTTCTTGTTGAGAGGGAGTGTTGAGATTTACAACAAGAAATTCTAAAAATAGAAAATGCTAAAAATAACACTGCTATAAATAGCAGTTTAGCCATTGTGGATCTTAGCAACAATGGGTGAAAAGTGAAAGTGCTAAAAAATAACTTTTCTAAAAAAAGAATTTCAGGATCCCTTCTTATTTTAGTTATTCCCTGGACTAAACATAGGAAGTAAAATTCGAATTTGATGTTAACAGCTATTTGTAAATTGATTAATTAATTCATGTTGAGTTAATTAGTTAATGAATTATGAACATGAAGTCTATGTGAGGACATGCAACAGTTTCTCCTTTGATTGAGGGATTTATCCATCAATTAAAGAGATAAGAGTGAGTTGTAATATTGAGTTGTAATTAGTTGGCTCAGTTAACTGAGTCAAGTCCAGTTAGATTAATTTAACAGTTTGTTAAATTAATGAGATTTCAGTTAGTTAATGCTTGCATGCATGTAAATACTGTATTTCAGATAACTAAGTACTCACTCATGGATAACCCATGCATGTCAGTTCAGTTAGAGACCCAGTTGAGATTAGATGGAGGGACGATGTACTATTAGTTGCTAGAATATTCCATTGTGAATATTTCTTGCATGCAGAAGGAATATTATTCCTTAAGGATTGCGCAGTTGGATCAGAGGTTACAGTGAGTGTGACGAGGCCAATTCACACATGTGATATCATTGGACCCCAATCAAAACTACACAAGGAAATAGGAGGTTTGGAGAGCTTGAGGAAGACATATATATGTATATTGAGTCTGTGAGCTGTAATGTTTTGATTGTGGAGAGAGCAAGATAGCTTGAGAGTTGATTCTTTTTGTAACTTGAACAAGATTTCCACTTGTATGATAATGCAGAGTTGGGGTTTTAGGCTAGTGCTTTCCCCAGTGTTATATCTTCTGTGTTATGGTTGATTACTTTTCATTCTTAGTTATATCTGTTCTTGATTGATGTTGCTCATGTTCGATTAAGTATTCGCTAAATTGTTTGTAGAAGTAGATCAAGTGTTTTGCTTTAGTACATTGCATTACCAGGTGACCTATAGTGCGAATTTCTACAAGAGCTACACGGTTGATGTGAGGAATGATCTCTGCAGTGTCAGGTTGATGAGTTTTGATAAAATAGAGGTTGTGATGCGCATGCCACAAATGTAGGGAAAGCAACAGTTGGTGGGAGGTTTATGAAATGATCCTTGCATGTAACCTCCAACTACCAAAAATAGATCCATGAAACAAGGAATGCCTTTGCATGTTTCCTTGGGAGAAGCAACCCATGCATGCACATCTATTTTTCTCAGTCGTGGAGGAAACCGGTCAACTCAGCTGCACGTGCAAGAGGTTGCTCAACTACTAGGAGAAAATGCGCATTTCTGGCTGGGAGTTGGGCTGGGTACTTAGAAGATTTGTGCAATTTCTAGGCAGAGAAGCTGACTACTACCCATATTTGCACAAATTATGGGTTGAGCATCCCAGCTGGGAAGGATTGCACAATTTTTTGGGTGAAGCTTGCTCAACAAAATTGTGCAATTTTGGGGCCCAACAAGTTACCAACCAAGATTGCATAATTTCTAGAGGGAAGGCTGGTTTCTCTCCAAATTTGGGCAAATTCTTGGAGTTGCTTAGCTTGCTACTGGACCAAGTTTGGATGAACATCCTGTGAAGGTAATGCATCAAGATTTGATCGATAGACTGTCTTTCCGCAAGAAAATAACTGGAGCTTGTGTACTTGAAAAAGAAAGACATGCTGCTATGAAAGGTTGTAGGGAGTCTCCAAAATGAAGCTAAGGCAAAATTTTGGAGGGTGGTTGTAGCCACTAGAACACTTGGTGACACACTAGTAGAAGTCCAACTCTTTGAATGGACCTTGTTTGTGAAAAGTAGGTATAACACCTCCAGATGTATTGTTCATTTCTCAGCTCCTCTTGGTTTCACACTAGCTTGATTGTAGCATCTGCCAAGATCTTGGTCAATTGACACACATTCCAAGCCAAGTCAACATGGTTGTTTCGATTAGGGTTGAGGGGTATATTGATGCACAAGCATTATAGTTGTCAGAGTCTTAGTTTCATCTCTAGTGTTGCTCCATTGCCAGCAGGCCTAGACAGTCCCCTGATGGAGTCACATAGGAACACAAGAATGGATCAGCTGCCAGCGAGCCTGGTTAATACACCGATGGAGTTGCTTGCATCACCTCTATATGCAGGAAGAATTTTTCTTCTTTGGAATTCTTCATTTTTTATTTTTTTCAAACTTTTTTCACTTTTTCATTTTTTTCATTTTTCATCTTCATAATTGAGCATAACACTTATTCATTTCAGAGGCGGAAGAGGGATCTCGACTTATTAAGAGAAGAAGAGGTTTCTCCTATAGAGAAGTATTTTATTATACCTCTGACGTGCTTGTTAAGGTTTTCCCCCTCACCTTACTCTACTTGACTAGGTTGACAAGGGTTAACCCAAAAACAACCGAATAGAGTAGGTGATATTAGTGAGTGCGCAAGCGTTGCGTTTTCACCAAGGTTCACTTCGAACAATACGTATTTTCCATTGATGCATCATGGACTGGAGAAAACAAATTCTTACATAAGAGAGTGAACAATAGATAACCAAATGCTGATAGTTGTACAAGTCCTCTCGTACTTTACCCAACTTGTTTCAAGAGTCATACATGGTTTCATGTGAAACTAACCTACGAACAAAACAAGCAAACAAACAACAAAGCAAAGCATAAGTAGAAGTAGAAGAGAAACTGAAAGAAATGAGAGTAAACAAACAAAAAGGAAAGCGAACAAACCAATAAGATAAGTAAGCAAACAAGCATACAAGTAAAGAGACTGAAAGCAAACACTACTACTCCTCCTAAGCTAACGGTGCATGGGCCATCTCAAGTGAATTGATACTTCCAATGCAGCCACTAGGGCATTGGATGACCCATGTTGGTGAAGGAATGGTTCTCAAACAAGATAGTTATGTGAACCAGCAAACAAGAAAGATATAACAGTGAAGACAAACACACACTGAGTTTACAAGTGACCACAAAATAGAGATGAGTGAAAGCGCATGACATGCACTCTGTGGAGTTTCCATGGTGCTATGCTACACTGCATGCAGATTTTGAGTGTGTGCATTCTCTTGACTATGACATGCAAGAAAACGTGAGAAAGGTAGACCACTCATGTTGTGCATGTGTGCTTGTTATGTAAGATTCCTCCAACACATGAGCGATGGGATCTTGTAGTTTGAGTGGAGGAAGCGAAATATGGGTGTTTGGTTGATCTTCAATGCAAAGTAGAGAGTGATGAGGAGCCTTGAGTTTTTCAACAATTTCCTGACCAAAAATGAAACCAACCTTAGGACAGTGAGGGTCTAACATAACCATCAACTCGAGCTGAAGTGCCTCGACAATTTGTGGGTTTTTGACCTCAATGATAGATAGATCATTGTAGATCAGTGCCTTAGATATATTAACAATGATTAAATCAACATCGTGATCAGATGAAGAAGTAGAGAGATCATGACAGCCAAGATCAAAAAATTTGGGATGTTTGTCAGCATCCTCATGATTTGATGAATCGGGCAGAGGGGTAGATGAGAAGCAAATATTTTCACCCTCTATGTTTTCAGAAATGATAGATGACAGATTGGATAGATTTCTAGAGGAAGATGTGTCTTCTCCACACTATGATGATAGATTAATATCCGACGTGTCCTATGAATGTTCGGAAGTAGAAAAGTCTGAAAATGGGTTTTCACAGGGGAAATCAGTAGTGAAAAAATTGCAAGGGATGTCAGGATGAAGTGGATGAGGCACATCTGGAAGGGAGTCATCCTTCACCATGGGTTCTTCTTTAGATTCCTGCACACACTCATCATGAATGATGGTGCAGGTTGGCTGCATAACACCAACTCTGTTGACAACTTGATCCTCATTCACAACAGGTGAGGAGTCTAGAATGGAAGAACACAAGATAGTACAATCTGGAGGATCAATAGAACGTGAGGAAGGAGGTCGAGGGAATGAATCCATGTGAAAACCAACTGGATTACAAGACAAATCTGTGCAAATATCAAGAGCAGGTGCGGTGGGAGGATGTGACAGTTCAACAGAGGTATGTGCATGATCTCCCACATCACTCCACAGTGGTGGAGCTATTTGATGAGATGAAAGCGGATAATCACTTGTGATAGTGACTATGCCTGCTCGTGATTTCGCAGTTCCATCATCAGAGTATGAGCGGAATTCAAGTGATTTCAAGAGTTGCGAATTTTCAGATATGTAAAGAAGATACTAAAATCTCCCATCGATAAATTACCAATCAATATCATCTTCGGGGAATCGGTATGCAAGATTACAAAAGCGTGTGTGAAACTATTCAACGGATTCATCGGGTGCTTTTCATAGTTTCAAAATTTCTTTGTTGAGTGCTTTACTATTAAAGTGATTGAAAGCATGATCTATCTCTATGACTAGATGAGCAAGAGAATGAATAGATTTTTTAGGCAGTATGGCACACCAGTGCATTGGGTTCCCTCGAAGCTTGTAGACGAACATCGCACAACTCATGTATTATTAAAAGAATCCATGTCTTTCGCATGAGCCTACAATGCCAACTGCGTGCCTAACCAAGGCAACATGGCCTCCACCATCATATGTTTTATGAGACAAGCTATCTGAGAGCTTTTCTAAGATAATGAAGTTGTTTCCATAAGACATGCACTCCGTAAGAGAAACTCGGTAGTTAGTCATGATAGATACGCAGAGATTCAAAATAGATGTGAGGACTCAGCTTGTCATCTAGCCCTCCTTCTAGCGCCAAAATGTTAACGGTGTTGGGCCTGCCAACATGTAATGGGATCTCCCCGGTAAGAAGTCCCAATTAGACCTCAGATCGTTTGGTGTAGGAGTCCCAACAGTGGGTTGTACAATAATGCCTTGACCATGATTTCGCATAGAGGCAAGTGAGATTTCCTTGTTGGTAGCAAGGGTGTGACAACTGCAACAAGCCAAGGAATGTGCATGAGAGGTTCTAACACACTGAAGGTGAGGTGAGTGCACCCCCTGGAAACTTGTAATAGTACATGGCTTGGAAGGCAACACACGAGCGAAGATGCATCACAAGCTGGAAAGAAAGTTAGCAAGCAATCCAAAGTGATGGTTAAACAACCAACACATTTTAGAAAGATTCATACATACCTATACAAAATAGTCCATACATGCATGCGTAAGCAAGAATTACATATATCATTTAGAGTAGACCAGATAGCATAGAATACAATACAACATATGCATGAAATGTGTTGGCTTTGTTATATTAAGTGTAAGTTCCAGTCATACAATACATCCATGTCTAACCACTAGTTTCGACAATGGAATGTTACAACCACAACTGCATGCTCCTCCAAAGAGATGTACTAGCTCTGCGCAGTGGAGAATCCAAGGCTCATTACAATACTGTCCAAGATTTTTCTAAAATGCTCCTATCGAAGCTTTGCTGATCAAAAGCCTTTACAGTGAGTTATGAGGTTCTATTTATAGCAAAGGGTGGGGTGACCCTTGACATTCCCCTTTGTGATAGTTCATCTACCCTCATGACTCTTCATCTACTCTATGATTATTACATCCAACTATTGACACTTGAACTTCCACTTGACACGACGTTACATTACAATGCATATGTGCTCATGTGAGTCAAAATGGCTTGAGCAAGCCATGCAAGACATCATTGACACTCGATCCATTATGGTGAGACCAACTCTTTGACATGCTTGTGATGGAGAAGGTGGTGAGCTGATGCCAATCTTGGTCATCTATGATCGTGTGCATGCACCCCATGGTGACATTTTGCTGAAGCGACTCTTGCCTTCATTGCATCCAGGTGCATTGGTGTGGCTCCTTCATCGTATGGCCCCTTCATCCAATTCATCTCCTAGCATGTGCATGGTCTTCTTGGTGCAACTAAACCAGCAACACACTGATGCATAGTGTTGATGTTGATCTTCCAGTGTGTGTTGCTGGTCATGCACATCAATTGTCAACGACATGCTCAACTCCAATCTGACTTGCTTCTTGTCTTCACCTTAGTGAGTGTGCTGAATGGGTTGGTTTGCATGCATGTGCACAATGACATGCATGCTACTGAATCCCTTGCATGTGATCAAAAACACTGCTCATCATGTTTTCTCCATGCTAACAACTGGGATGGACCTATAACTTGTACGGGTGCAGTTTCATTTGTGAGTTCATGTTGCGCCCCCTTTTGTTCCTGGTCCTACTGCAACTAATTCACTTGTCTATGTAGCTTATGTTCTTCCTTGAGTTGCTGCTTCAGCACATGCAACTCCTTCTTTGTTCCATTTTATATCTTAGCACGATCGCGCCATCACCTCATAGCCTAAGTCTCCAAAGTTTCTTTCATCATTAGTGGATCTACTTGAGCTTGAAACTTTCTTCCACCTCCATGTTGTCAACAACCTTCCTCTTGCATTCGTTTCATCCAGTATGCTACCTTCAACTGTTGTTCATGATGTTTCTCGTTGTGATGTTGATATCGTCATATCTTGGTGTCCTTGTCCACGAACAACTTGATGTCTTCGTGAGTAGGCAAGCTTATAGACACTTGATCGAATACATCCCCAAGTGTGCTCTGAATGGTGTCTTCAACTATGCTCTCTTGGAAACCATTGTACATGTGCTGCTGAGAGCCAAATGAACACATGCAATACCTGGAGTCATGGAAACACTCATGGCAAGCAATTTGTCAGTTGAAAACCAAAATGAACTTGATAATTGACTTGCAACATACCTGTGTGACTGATCAAGAAGGTCGTGCAATTTCCACCAGGAGGTCGAGAGAATGGCTGCCAAGACTACGCAAGGCATAGTCTGGGCTACTAGGAGATTGACTAATTACTGGAACTACACAATGCACAGTCCAATTTGGCTGCTAACTGCTAGAATTACACAATGTACAATCTTAGCAGGCAATGGTTGCAGCCTCAGTAACTGCATTACGCAATTTTCTGGGCCAACAATAATTGTCCCTCAGAATTACGCAATGCAAGACTAAAGGATAATCACTGAGAAGAAATGCACATTTCCTAAGAGGAAGACATAACCTTCCCTCTCAGGATTGCACAATGTTGTCTTGGTGAGGCGGAGTCTAGGCCAAGGCTGCCCAGACTCGTTGACGAGCAATTGAAAGTGAAATTGAATGCAGATGCATGGCTATACTGAGTGTAAGCATAAGTGAATGATCATGCATGGAAATGGTGAATGACAGATTCAGAAAATGGAACAACATGCATGTGAGTGAGGTGAGTCACCTAGTTGGCGACCGTTCATGAAAAATCATTTCATGCATGCGACAACAGTGAGATGTTAGTGAAAACTGAAAATATTCTTGTACCAGGTAGTAAGTATTAAAAGGACATTAAGTGCTCATTGAAATCAAGCAGAAAACATTCATACGAAGTGAAACACAAAAAGTGCCAGAAATGCAACATAGGACATGGAAAGAGGGCTTACCCCAAAACAACTGAGTTGAATGTGCTGATAGCTCCAAGATGCAATGTGGGATGTTAGAGATGCAAGGTTGATGTGAGGAATGAGCTCTATAGTGTAAGGTTGATGAGTTTAGATAAAATCGAGGTTGTGACGCACATGCCACAAATCTAGGGAAAGTGACACTTGGTGGGAGATTTATGAAATGATCCTTGAATGTAACCTCCAACTGCCAAAAATAGATCCCTAAAACAAGGGATGCCTTTGCATGCTTCCTTGGGAGAAGCAACCCATGCATGCAAGTCTATTTTACTCGGTCTCGGAGGAAACCAGTCAACTCAGCTGCACATGCAAGAGGTTGCTCAACTGCTAGGAGAAAATGTGCATTTTTGGTTTGGAGCTAGCCCAGCTATTGAGAAGATTTGCGCAATTTTTGGACTGAGCAGCTAACTGATGCCTATATTTTCACAAATTCTATGCTGAGCAACCCAACTAGGAAGGATTGCACAATTTTCTGGGTGAAGCTTGCATAGTAGAATTGCATAATTCTGAGGCCCAGCAGGCTGCCAGCATGGATTGCACAATTTCTAGAGGGAAGACTGGTTTCCCTCCAGATTTGCACAAATTCTTGAAGGAGTTGCTCAGCTTGTTGCTAGACTAAGTTCGGATGAACAACCTGTGAAGGGAATGCATCAAGGTTTGATTGATAGGTTGCCTTTCTGCAAGAAAATCACTGGAGCTTGTGTACTTGATGAAGAAAGACATGCTGCTGTGAAGGTTGGTAGGGAGGCTCCAAAATGAATCTAAGGAAAAATTTTGGAGGGTGGTTGTAGTCTCTACAACACGGTCTCAAAGCAGGTGCCCCCTCGCAACAGTCACAAAGCTGAGAAATCTATGCAGCATGTTCCCAACTCATCTTCTTAGTCGTCTCCCAATCCAATAGAGGAAATTCTAGAATGGCTTAGAAATCCTATGGCGAAGACTCATTCCTCCATTCCGCAAGAGGAAATCACCATTCATGACCCAAGTCTTGAGTCTAATCTACATCTCTGATATCCTCCATCATCTACAACCCATGACTCATTGTACCAAGACTCGCTTGATCAATCTTCTTCGCAAGTTAGCTGCATGCATTCTCTTGATTCTCAAGTTTCTAGCTCAAGTTGTATTCATGTGCAAGGCAGTCTCATTATACAGGTGGAGGAGTAGGAATGTGAAGACACAACCAATTCCTCTTCTATGTTTCAAAATGGTTCACATCAAGACATTGAGCTTCCATTCTTGATCGATTCTTAATCCATTAATATTGGTGAAAAATCATGCACAATTAATTCTTTCGATCAACCTCCAGTCTTGGGATGTTGTCACTCCCATGCTTCCATATGTTGTGATGAACACCCAAGCACATCATGTGATCTGTTGTTCTCTCATGTGCACTCTAACTCAGATATGGAATGTGCACTGGTTAAAAAATATGTCTCTATCAAAACTTCTTTTGCACTGCATTTGCTCGTGTGTCCTACCATTCTTAACTCATCTACATGTGGCAGAGATACTCCCTATTCTTTTTCTTCTTCATCTAATGAGTTATCTCCTCGATCGATGCCAAGAAGAGAGGTTTTCCATGATAAGAATATTCTCAACACACATGAATCTTCCCTCTCGTCATAATTTTGTGCATTTCATGAAGACAACTCGTCAGGTCAGCTTGTTGAAGCTAGAAAATTTGATGAGGCCCGTGACAGAGATCGCTGCCATCCTAAGAGTAGTTTTGAAATTAGCAACAACAACCATCCTCTTGCCATGCATGATCTGGTTCACATCTCAAAATGAAAATTTTCAATTCTAGAAAGTTCTGCGATGTACCAGGGAGTCAAGGAACTTCAACGTCCGTTGATGGTTATGTCAGGACCTTGCGAATCTGGTAGGCCCCTCAAACCAAACCAAATCTAGTTTGTCACACACAATCCATCTATTTGCATGGTTGCACTTGACGTGGATCCTCGTGTAAAAAATATTTACTATTCTTGGTGCAATATTTCGAAATTTCAAATTTTCAATAATGACCGAATCCACGAGTCTATTATAGCGTGCCCGTCTTCATGCACTTCTCTTACATCCAATTCAGGTTGGGATCATTCATATCTCATGCAATCATGGAATTGTGAAGTTGATCATCTCAAAGACTATCTTTGTCTAGAATCATACTTATTAGATGTTCTCTCTCACGATCAACTCCTTGGTCTTCTTGAAAATCTTGCACTTCAAATCTACCCACTCATCACACCAGCAATCTCCCTGTGTGATGATAAGTGTACAAGCTATCACACGAATCAAGTTCCTCTTATTTCACCACAGCCCAACTGGCTTCACACAGTCACAGTGTTGGCATCCTTTCTACATGCCTATGATGACCATGATGCCTACGCAATGTTTCACTAGTTGCAGGTGGGTGTTATGTCATATATAGCACACAACGAACTTGGTTCCATCATTCAAAGAATTTGCAAGATTGTTCAAAAATATTCTCTGTTCATGTCAAACTAGGAATTGGGCATCTCAAACAACTCACCGGATCTTTCTTCTATCTTGGGTGACTGTCATGCAATTTGTCATTTTCCCAATAGTACATCCAATGACAGTCGCTTCGTGCAGTATGATCTTCATCGTGTAACGTCTTTCTCCTTAGACTTTTGTCAAGTAGGTGAGGAACTTCGGCTTGTGTTGATGGCTATGGAAGGTCCTCGTTGTCTTGACATGACCAATGCGAATGACTAGATTTGTCTATCCATGCCATATTCCCATTGTGATCCTCTCTCTCTAATCAGGAACTCATCTTCTCAAATATCACAAGTCTTTCAAAATAACCATCACGAGTTTTATGATCCAATCACAGAATGGATGGAACAATCTTACTTGGTGAGTCATGTTGCAGGTAACAAGCTTCAGCCCTTCCTCGCACTCACTAAGAAACTTGGTGTAGAACCTCACACTCACTAAGAAACTTGGTGCATAAGAACACAAACCTGCAAGAGGCCTTCGAGGTTTGTTTAAAAACGATAGTCAACAAAGAGGTAAGCATGTGTGTTAGGTGGTTGTGACACATATTTCTTCCCACAGGCGAGATGTTCTCTCTCGTGTGCAAGTTTGTCAAGTTTTTGTATTTTCTATTGCACACTATTTTTTATCTGTTTTAATCACTTGTATCTTTGTGGTTATAGGTCGAGTACACATATGATGGCTTCACTGGAAATTTCATTTCATGTAATCCCAACTATTTAGCATAGGAGTAGGAGTAGTGTTTTCTTTCTTTCTTGTCTTTGCTTTATGGTTTGCATGTTTGTTTGTTTGCTTGCTCGCCTTGCTTGCTTCTTGTCTTTTCTCTTTACTTTTCTATTTTTTCTTTTCTTAGTTTTTTTTGTTTAATATCATGCTATTTTGGGTTTTGCTAATAAGTGTTTCCCTCTACTGAGTTATGGATTATGAATGATTATGTGGCTTAGATCTAAGGAGTCTTGTGACACTGCAACACTTGGCCAGTCCTGTGTCCATCTTCTCTGTGCTTGGCTGTAACCTTCGGCCGATGAAGTCTTGATAGAAAATATGAGCCATTTGCAAGGGAAGCTTTGGCCCAACCATAAGCCTATGTGCACACTGGGAAACCCCATGCTTATACTCAGTCTTCTGCTCTATGTTTTCATGCTCATCCAACTAGTAGAAACAGAGAAGGGGAAAGTATAAATGAGAAAACCTATAGCAGGGGTCTTACATGATTCTTTGAAGGAAAAAAATCTTCTTCTCTCAATAATTCAGGATCCATCTTCCACCCCAAAAATAAATAAGTGCCTATGCACAATCCTATTTTAAAAAATACAAAGGCGAAAGAAGAGAAAGGCTTCCTACGCAAAGAGATGAAGCATGCAACTCCACCGGGGTACTAACCAAGCTCGCTGGCAGTGGAGAGATGCATGTGTTCCTATGTGACTCCATCGAGGTACTGTTCAGGCCTGCTAGCAATGGAGCAACACCAGAGATGAAAAATTATACTCTAAAAATTTTAGACTTGAGAGCCAAACTACCCTTCCTGGTTTTGAAACATTGTGATCAAGTTGAAACTTGTTGTTGTTTTTAATTGAGTTGGAAAAAGTTGAATCATGTCTATCCATGGGGTAAGTGAGGAATCCAAATTAACCCACACAACGATTCAATAAACCTTGATAGACCAAGGCCTTGTGCTGTCAATGGACCAAAACAGAGAAGCTGGTATTCAACTACTGTGTCGCCAAGTGTTGTAGCAGTTGCAACACACTCCAAAATTTTGTCCTGCATCCAATTTTAGAGCCTTCCTTGGTTTTTTGCTTGATGTTTACAAACACTCAGGCTCATCCCATGAGCTCGTGTCGAGTCTTTGGGCTCTCCTCGCTTGACCGTTCACCATACATATTTTAACATGTTGGTCACAATGTCATGCTTGCGGTCATGTTCTGGCTATGCTGAAGGTCTGTCTTCATGTGTACAAGTTGTGTTCACTATGTATGCATATGTTTCATTCACACATGAATTTGTATGCAATGTCACACAAGTGTCGTCATAGTCATTCAATGATATATCTCAAATGTCGCACTTATTTCTCGCATTCTTTGGTCAGTGACACTGAACATGTTGTCTCGCTGGTTCGAGGTGGATTTTCTTCAAGTTGTTTTGAGTGTGTGTTCGCATGGTCATGCATGCACAAATTCACTCACTCACATACTTAGTCATTTTGTTAAAACTCTGTCGACCAGACAACCCTCCAACAACTGGACCTCCGCTAAGCTGCACTATGCAGTCTCAACCGTCATTGATCATGTACTGTTGCCCAAAATTTCACAGAGCTTGAGGTTGCCTCCTAGGTAGTCTGCATTGCCCAATCCTGGAATCGACCTGACTGATTGTCACCCAGAACAACGCAGAAGTTGCTCAACAAGCTATCTCAATCTACACTGCCCGTAAGAAAATGTATCAAGCTTCGTTCTAGTCAACTAGAGAGTTTGACTAGGCAGTGACCTCGGGATTCACACCTCCAAAAAATTGCATAGAAGCTTCCATCATGCCCACCTCCACTGACTGAAGAATTGCGTAGAAATGAATGAAAAGCACCCGCTGTCTGTCACTACATTGTCCCAGAAATTTGCGCAATTCATTCAGTGGCCTGCTGCTCCTCCTAAAAACTACAAAGTTTTCTTGGGCTACCCTCCAGCTTCCCAACACCCCTCTCAGCCCATAAATTGTGCAGAAATGTCCTGTAGGCCAACCTCCTAGTTTTGTGTAGTTTTGGCCAGCAAGCTCCCACAACCCACTACCAAGCTCCTCGGATAATTTGTGCATTTTTCACTGCCAGTGTCCTCCCTACTATCTACACTAACTCCTTGGAAAATTTCCGCAATTATGCCTTTTAGCCAAGCCAGATCTCGTAGATGGTCACTGTTGTTCCGAACTTCTCATCTCAACCTCCTAGTGACTTCTACACAATTTTCCTTCGCAGTGTCGCAAAGCCTACATCCTGGCCTGAAATGTGCTTTGCGCAGTTTCAGACCCTTGTCCTCTCTCCAAGTCACCTGTACTTGAAAACGAAAGCTGATGCATCATGGTAGACTAGGAGATTTCTAGATTTGAAGTTGTCTGATAATGAGTGATTGTAGATACATGTACATGGATAAGACATGGCACGACGATGAATGGGATGAACAAGGAACACATGCTAGGAGACTTGTTTGCGAACGGATGAACACATGAAGCATGCCAAGTGCCAGCGAAGGGGATACATGCACCTGCAACCTAAAGAAAACACCAAGACCATCGAAGACTCTGCACACCTTACCATGCGGAGGTGAAGCTATGATACACCAAGAGCACACTCATGACTTAGTAGCACTGCAACTTGACATGGACACCACCATCAGCATGAACATACCAGCAATGTCGTGTCAAGTCATGTCATGAGTAATCTTGACCACATCACTACTGTGGGCCATACTGTTGTAATCAATGTAATGTAACGTAGAATTTCAAGAGACCGACATGTAAATTTGAAGAGTCATGTAAGTCAAATAGTCATGAGGGAAGTCAAAGAGTCACAAGCATCAGTTTCACCCTTGGCTAATATACCCCTCATTTGTACATGTAAAGGAATTTTGACCTTGGCTCCTCCCATATAGCCTTGAGAGTCTGTATTCTTTTCTTTGAGGAGCGAGTAGTGGCTCCAATGCCCCGCTATCGAGGTTAGTGATGTAATGGTGTACTAATGTGTCTTAGAACTTTCGCTTAATTTAGAAGCTTGTTAATAGGCCAACACATTTTCACACATGTATTGTATTCGTTTGTAAGATTATTCTTTGGACGCTTGTAACGCATGTTTCTTTAACCTATATTAATACAATTGAACTATTTTGGTTGTTTTAGTACATATTATATTGGGAATGTTATCAGTTGTTAACGATGTGTCACTCGTGTGGACTATTCTGCCCGATACTCGACATACTCATTTTCGTAAACTTGTTATAACGATCATCGCACTCTTGTGGACTACTTCGTTGGGTATTGTATGTGATATTTTCTCACGTTGTGTTTGTGACTTTCACATCCGTGTGGACTACTCCACCGAAAGTTGTGCATGTCCTGTTGTGTTGTGTATCTCTAACAGAGTTGTGACTATTCCATTTTGACTTGAGACTCACTCTCACCCTCTCCCTCTACAGTGAAAGAACCTTGACACAAGTGACACTAAGCACTCACCAGGCACACAAACCTCACTGTTTGAAGAAAAAGAAAACCACTCTCATGTGTTGACAAGCAAGAGCTAAGGCAAATATTTAAGATAATGGAAATTGGGCCATCATATCAGATGGGACTCCTACACCAAATGGCGTTAGGTCTAGTTGGGACTTCATACCTGGGAGATCACTTGAATCTTGGTGGATCCAACACCATCAACATGTTGATTTTATGATATGATTATTGTGTCTGGTAATGGTTACATATTTCACCTTTATTTGAATATAAAAATAATTTATTTGAAATTGTTTCTTGATAGTAGAAATTTAATGCTTTGCTTGACACTATGTATTTATGATTGGGGAAAATTTTACATTGCATGCGGTACATATTTGAGCACATGTTGAACTTGATGATCATTATGAGGTCATGTTCAAGCCCTTGATTGAATCAATCTTGTTGACTATTAAGACTTTCAACCTATTGAATCGCATTCAACTTCATCTTTCACCAACATTCATGTCTTCTTTGTGATATTTTTCTTCAACACATTGTGGAAATGCCATGACAATTCAAGCATTTTCTTTTTGCAGATATTTCTTACAATTAGCTTTCTTTTTGGTTCATCTATTCCATATTAGTGTGTGTGAAGAGTTTCAAGACATTGTTTCTGTAGATTACTACTATATTTTGAGTTGATTGGCACTTAATTATGAGCATATTGATGTTTTCATTATTGGCCATTCTATATTAGTTCTTGATGGTAGTAGGTATCTTCTTCGTGCACCTTATTGAGGCCTTAGTTGCAAATTATTTCTGGTTTTGTACATTGTTCCACTCAACATCTTATGATTGCCAACAATAAAGTTTTAAATACGTTTTCCACTTATAAAGGATTTTTTACGTTATTGTTAAGGGAGGGTGTAATGTAATTTCATCTTTTTATAATTATGTTTCATTACAACCCATGATGTAATGATTGTCTAGTGGCCATATTTACCATTGTGTAGCCTATCATTATGACGACTATGAGAACATCATCTTGAGGAATTTATAGACACAATGACACATCATTAGTCTTGTGAGATATCAAGTATATCATATTATTGGCCAATTATTCTAATGTCAAACAACTCATTCCTTGACCTGGGTGTTCATTCCTCTAGTCAACATTATGGGGAAATGTTGGAATGTGTTTTAATGTTTTTTAGTGTCTTGATGTATTTTTTTACTTTGTGTCATAATAATTATCATTATAACATCATTTGTGGAGAACTTATACATGTAACATGTTCTCATTAGAATTTTGTAATATACATAATGCATATGGAAATAGTTTTGGGAGGTTTTTTGTGGTGACTTGTCTCTCAAGTGATGGTGACCTACATTCATATGTCATTCTTATTCACTACTTCCTTATATATGGATTATCATATCATTAATATTTATGGATTTGTTGGTCTCCACACTTGATTGTGCCTTATGATCAAATATCCAAGTTTCTCTTGGTTACTATAAATTGAGATAATTAGTCTTGAATCAAGAGAAAGTAGAGGGAGTGTTTTTGTATTGATCATTAAATTTTAACCTAGGGTTCCTTAAGCTAGATCAACCACATGCTTGAGATATGTATGGATCCCATTTGAATTCTATACTTGTGTGTGCTCGATCTATTTTTGTAGAAATTTTTTCTACAAATCAGCTAGCTCTGATACCATGTAGACATTTTGAATAATAAGAACTTTATTCACAAAGGTTATCCTGATTATACACTATTTTTTGAATGCATGCTTAATACATAACCTCCTTTACATTGATCATAAATTTTCGGAATTAAAGAAACAATCGCATGCGCACATTGAAACATCAATCCCACATATCAACATAGTATGTGATGGGGAAAGCATACAGCTGAAAACCCCCAACTATCTATATATTATAATGATAGAGAACATGTATCAATACACAGTACAATACTCCTCACAAGTACTCAGTACTATCTCCACCTGCTACACACAAACTAGCTCAGATCTGAATCAAGTCACAGGTTCAAATCTCCTCTGTTGTTTGCCTGCCTCCACTACGCAATACCTGTTGAGAATAGATCTGATCCAAGTTTGAATTACCTTGGCTTGTACTGCACAATCCTCATTGGAAATCTCAATCAATGATTGTGCAAATCTCATGCACAGCTATAGTCACAACTGATAGTAGTCTCACCCTTTCACCCACCTCTAACACTTGTCTCCACTGAAATGTCCATGCACTGAGTTAACTGATGTATTCTTTAGTTGATTTATGTTAATTCACACAACTCATCACTAGTGTATTTGACAATTAGACTAAATACAACTAGTTCAACTAAGTCAAACTGAACACAAATCCATTAACTCCTCAATCAACTCCACCAAACTCAATCACTTGAGTTCTAACTGAAGTCCATCATGCAATAGCTCAACTAACCCATAGGAAAAGCGTATTTCCTTCTCGCAGTTGCATGTGCCACATCCATAGCTCGAACTGAAGTGTTGCAAGAGGATAAGATAATGTTTATAGTCCAAATATTATTAAGAACTAATAATATTCGATTGTTCTATTTTTAGACTAGTAGTCTAAAAATAGACTCCGCCCATATGTCTAAAAATAGAGGTCCATCTATTTTTACCAACATGACCAATCATCCATAAATAGCATCCTGCAACTCATAGACCATGATCCATATGTCTAAAAAGAGACTTTGCGCCAAAAATAGCCTGCGGGCCCACTTAGTCAAGGCGACTTCTTTTCACTAAGCTCCATCATCTTATTGCATTTTCAACACTCCCTCTCAACAAGATATGGATTATCTACAACCCCTATCCTGACTTTGTGGTATTTGAATTTGCTCCTGGTGAGCACCTTCGTCAAGATATCAGCATCCTGATCCTCCGTGGGAATATATGAAAGTAACATGATTCTCCGCTGCATCACATATCTGATATGATGGTACTTGATGTCGATGTGCTTGGATCTATCATGAATACTGGATAGCTGAGAGTTAATGCAATCTGGTTATCAAATAAATCACAGTAGGCTCGCAAGGTGTGAACCAACAACCCGACCAGGATCTTCCTCATCCATATAGCCTCGCATGCAGCCAAACTTGCTGCCATATACTCGGCCTCTGCTGAACTAAGTGCCATGGATCTCTGCTTCCTGTTGTACAAAGAAACTGTTGTCGATCTGATACTGAAGATCCCTCCAGATGTGCTCTTTCTATCCGTTGGGCTCCCTACCCAATCTGCATCCATGAAGCCACATAGCTTCACCTCATCCTCCTGTCTGTACCATAATCCATATCCTAATGTGCCTCTGAGATAACAAAATAAATTCTTGCCTGCCTTCCAGAAGAGCTTGGTTGGCTTAACCATAGCTTGTGAAATCTGGTTAACAGCATAGCATATATCAAGTCGCGTATTGACCAGATACATAAGCGACCCCACCAAATATCGATAAACAGTGGCATCCACTACCTCCACTGAAGTAGCATCCTCCTTCCTCCAACCTCCAGGAAGAGGAGTATCAATAGGCTTGCAGCCATGCATGTTGAACTTCTCCAGTATCTCCCAGGCATACTTACCCTGAGAAACAAATAGTCCATCACTATGCTGCCAAATTTTGTAGATCCATCTCGAACCCACCACTGATTTCCCCTCCGGTCTTGGGACAATCTCCCATGCATTGTTTTTGACAATCAAATCATACTCTTCCACTATGGAATCTACCCATGCGGGATCCTCCACAACTTCCTCGAAAGAGGATGGCTCAGTCACGACACATTTGCCCACGAGAGCCATGTATCCAATGTACCGATCAGGTGACTATCTCTATCTGCGTTGTGTTGTAGGTGGTGCTACAACCTTCTCTACATCTTGAGCTAGTCACTCAGCTTCTGTAGTGCGCTTTCACCCTCTGATGGTTGGCGCTGCATGAGTGGTCTCTTCCACTCCATGAACTTCATCTTGTGGCTAATCCACATCTTGAAGCTCATCCTTAGGAACTGATAGCTCCTCATCTGCATGCAAGTGTGGCTCCCTCTCAAGCGAACACTTCATGGATTTCTCCTCCTAAAATTTGATATCCTGTCACACAACAGTCTTGCGACTCTTTGGAAAATACACATGATAGTTGTGGGGCATATCAGTGTACCCCACAAATATCCCAACCTCTGTGATCAGCTCCAACTTCTTCCTGGAATCCTTCATCACATGCATGTAAACAGGAGAACTAAAAATCCTCAAATGGGAAATATCAAGCCTCTTACCAGAATAAGCCTCCTCGGGTGTACTCATGCCAAGTATCTTGTGAGGACAACGGTTCTGAACATATACTGCAGTATTGCATGCCTCTACCCACAAGTGAAGGGGTAGGTCCTGATCATGCAACATCACCCGTGCAGCACCCACGATCGTTCTGTTCTTCTGCTCAGCAACCCCATTCTGCTGTGGATTATGGTGAGCTATGAGCTCTCTTCGAATCCCTTCTGCGCTGCAGAAGTCCTTGAACTCGCCAGAGATGAATTCACCACCATTGTCACTCCTAAGAGCCTTCACCTTCTTCCCCGCTTCCTTCTCGACCAGTGCTTTGAACTCACAGAACTTTCAGTATGTCTCGCTCTTCTTCTGCATGAAGAAGATCCAACACTTACAAGAGAAATCATCAACAAAGATCACATAGTACTTGTGCTTTGTTGTCGAAGCTACTGAGAAAGGTCCACACACATCTGTGTGAATCCTCTCAAGGATCGTCGTGGCGCAACTATCCTTCTCATGAAAGGTGGCTTTCACAAATTTTCCTAAAGTACACCCCTTGCACTGATCTGACTGCGCAAGAGTGCCTTTAGGAATCGCAATAGAAATCTGTTGTAGTATCTTCAAACTCCATGGTAAAGGTGGCCCAATCTACGGTGCCACAGCTCGCCATCATCTTGGCTCACCACTCCTTTTTCCTTGCATGCCATTGCTGCGCAGCCATCTACATGCAATTGATAAAGGTTCTTGACTCAAACCCCTATCTTCCGGGTTTCTCCAGTTGTCTTACTGCGCAGGAAAGCCTTTCCCTCATTGAAGACAACATCATATCCCTTGTCTTCTAACATCTTCACAGAGATAAGATTCTTCTTCAATCCTGGAACATGCATCACTTCCTTCAATACGAAGGGTTTACCAGACTCCCTCTCAAAGGAAATGGTACTGATACTGGTCGCTCTGTATCTACCATCATCGCCCATCTCGATGTACTCCAAGATCTTTCTCATGCATATCAGAAAACAAATCTCGATCTTCCGTCATGTGAAAATATGCACCACTGTCCAAGAACCATACCGATCCCATCACACTTGATACGAAGCATGCGATCAGTGAAAAATCTAGCTCAAATTGCGAGGCTAAGGCCTCTCCCACTGCAGATCCAGCAGCTTGCTTATTTTTCTTCTTCTACGGACAATTTGTGGCATAATGTCCATGCTAGTGACAGTGAAAGCACTTCACCTTGGACATGTCCTGCTTCTTTCCTTTCGCACCGGAATGAGAAGCTTTCTTGTTCTTCCCCTTCTTTTCTTTGGCAACCAAAGCACAATTTTCTTCATTAGATGCCTTTGATGAAGATCTGTCCCTGGTATTCCACCTGATCTCCTCTTGCACAAGATCCGACCAAAGTCTCTCCCATCCTGGCAATTTCTCTCAGCCATTGGCAGAGTCCTGATAGGAATGCCAACTCTTCAGAAGACCAAGGAGAGCCAAGCTCACCAAGTCATTATCAACGACAGTCACCCCCACACTTCCTAGCTCATCCCGACATTGGGTGAACTTCGTCAGATACTTGGGTATATTGTCTTCGTTATCACACTTAATGTTTCTGAGTTTATCCTTGAGCACCAACTTCCTCTGGTCACTCTTGCTTTGGAATAAATCTATCAACACTTTCCACATCAAGTATGGAGAAGACTTTCCATGCAGGCTGGATACAATGTGATCCTTCACGCCCTCAAACAGAATCCTTTGACACTTTGTTGTCTTCTTTTTCCAAGCCTCAACTTGAGAAGCATCAGTAGGCTTTCGGACTTCAGCATCTATGAAATCCTTCAACCCATTGTCATCTAAAACTACCTCCATCCTATCTTTCCATGCAATATAATTCGAGTTTCCTTCAAGGGCATACTCCAATCACAATCCGTTGAAAGACATTTCAACTTCGACACCAAGAAAACACTGCTGCAAATTCGAATTCCACCAGCTCAAAACTCAATCGCTTCTGATCTAAAATTCGTGAGAACAAGGTATTTCTCGTACAACGACTAACTGTATGGGAATTCACCGAATATCTCACCTTCCAAAATAAGGATTAATCCAGAAGCTACCTGGCCCGATTACAGACTCTCCCTGAAGAAATAAAATGTAATCACTTTCTGAATAATAGATCTGATGATCAACTTCGCTCTGATACCATGTAGAAATTTTGAATAATATGACACTTATTCACAGAGATTATCCTGATTATACACTATTTGCGGAATGTATGCATAATACATAACCTCCTCTACGTTGATCATCAATTTGTGGAATTAAAGAAACATTCGCATGCGCACATTGAAACATCAATCACACATATCAACACAGTATGTGATGGGGAAATCATACAACTGAAAACCCCCAACTATCTATATATTATAATGATAGAGAACATGTAACAATACATAGTACAATACTCCTCACAAGTACTCAGTATTATCTCCACCTGCTACACACAAACTAGCTCAGATCTGAATCAAGTCACAGGTTCAAATCTCCTCCGCTGTTTTCCTGCCTCCACTGCGCAATACTTGTTGAAAATAGATCTGATCCAAGTTCAAATTCCCTTGGCTTCTACTGTGTAATCCTCATTGGAAATCTCAATCAATGATTGTGCAAATCTCATGCACAGTTATAGTCACAACTGATAGTAGTCTCACCCTTTCACCCACCTCTAACACTTCTCTCCACTGAACTGTCCATGCACTGAGTTAACTGATGTATTCTTTAGTTGATTTATGAGTTAATAATTAGTGAATTAATTAATAATTAATTCACACCACTCATCAATAGTGTATTTCTCAGTTAAACTAAATACAACTAGTTCAACTAAGTCAAACTAAACACAACTCCATCAACTCCTCAATCAACTCCACCAAACTCAATCACTTGAGTTCTAACTGAAGTCCATCATGCAATAGATCAACTAACCCAGAGGAAAAGCGTATTTCCTTCTGGCAGTTGCATGTGCCACATCCGTAGCTCGAACTGAAGTGTTGCAAGAGGATAAGTAATGTTTATAGTCCAAATATTATTAAGAGCTAATAATATTCTCTTGTTCTATTTTTGACTAGCAGTCTAAAAATAGACTCCGCCCATATGTCTAAAAATATAGGTCCATCTATTTTTACCAACATGACCAATCATCCATAAATAGCATCCTGCAACTCATAGACCATGAACCATATGTCTAAAAATAGACTTTGGGCCAAAAATAGCCTGCGGGCCACTTAGTGAAGGTGACTTCTTTTCACTAAGCTCCATCATCTTGTTGCATTTTCAACAAGAAAAACACAGGAAAAAACATTTTTTCAGGAAAATAAAAAACAAAAATAAGAAAGGAAGTAGCACCATCCACCTCACCTGAAGCCTACCTACTACCTCTCCATCTCTGTCTACACCTCTGGCATCATCCTCACAGCTTCAAGCACAGAATGAAGCTGAAGTTTCAAGGGGAGAAACAGCTACATGAGTTCCTGTAGGAATTCCTGTAGCAGTTTATCCCATCAAAACCCAACACCAGCAGCAAGAGAATGCACACATGAAAGTTAAGAAGGTCCCTGAAGCTCAGGCCTAGCTAGAGAAGAACCTAAACAAGACATAGCCACACATCAACAAGCAGACAACATGCATGAAAAGAAATAAAGGCATGCAATGGAGAGAGAACCACATCACCTCACAACAAATACATTCGGGTTGCAGGTAAGTAACTAAACTGCTTGTTTGTTTGCATTTGTGTAATTAGAATGCATGCAAAAGCAACGATATGGTTGAGGGAAAGGTAGCCAGTTAACTTGGCCACCTTCATCTAGTTGAATCCACTCATCTGAGATGTCACCCACACATACGCATAGTCAACTTAAGAAAGATGTCAAGGACAGGTAGTGGAGGAAATGTGAACTCCGATGCAATCATGAGGGATGATTACAAGGAGAGGCCATGATGACAAGGCAAGTGGGGACCAACGGTCTGAATATGGCCAATGTATACTTTGCCAACTCACCCCCCATCACAGGAAATATCCATAAAGGGTCATAAGTACTCCTCCTCGAGCACTCTCGCCACCTTTTCCTTCATTCTCTCCTCGTAACTCAGCTACAATAGTCTCCTTGTGCCCCCATAGCCTCGTAACTATCATCTTCCATCGATCTCTCCCATATTCCTTCCCTCGGCATTTTCTATAGGAGCACTTACAGGTTCTATAGGAGCACCTATAGGAATTCTACAGGAGGGACAACAGTGTTCTAAAGGAGGGGCAGTGAGTTGTTTTTAAGGGAGAAAACACGAATTTTAGCATGATTTTCGGTCTGAGGAGGTAGGTTCCATGCATGCCCCCATTGAATATCAATATATGCAAGAACTGGTTTCAATTTGAGGAAATAAAGCCTTTATGAGGAGAAAATACATAAAAAAATATTCTGCTTATTTAAAAAAAAAAATAACACAGTCTCCTCTCTTTCTCTTTTTTCTCAAAAATTGTTGTCTCCATCTCCACATTTGGTTTCCCAAAAGAGTATAAACAAAATGATAGGATGGTTTATGAGAAAGGAGCCCACAAACTCCACTAGGCTCCATGCACATCAACAAGTGGTGGACATCTTCACAAGGGCAAATTAGATGAATTTCTTTGATAAATTCCGAGGGTTTGATGAGGAGATTGCACAAGATTTTACTCTCTCTTTCGTACCCCACATGAGAACTCATGCCACTGTCACCTTTAGAGGTATTTCCATGGAGATAACCCCTGAATTTATCAGTAGGGTCACTACCCTTCCTCTTGGGCTGCCTTCGAGTAAGGATGAGAAACCAATTGGCCAGGCTGCCAAGAATTTTTTTTTCCAAAACAATGAAAACCCTGTAGAGGATAAACATGGCATTAAAAGGGCTAGCATACCATATCCTTGGGATGAGGTTACCTACCAAATAATCAAATACATTTCCTATGAGGTGAAGTATAGCATTGTCTATGGTTATCACTTTAGAATCCTCCATGAATTAAGGTATGGCATGGACACTCCAACACCTCAAAAGCTCAGCATCCCCTACTTCCTCCTACAGTCCCTCCTTGACTCCAGCACTAAGGTGCAAGCATGGAATTCATAGTAGCTAGCTCACCATGGGTTAATCAAATTCCTATTGGAAGAAGCCCTCCATACATTTACACTCCCTATAGCATGGGATGTCTTCCGAAACATGACAGTTCAGGATGACATAAAGGCCCTAACCTATGATGTTAGTCCTACTAGCAGTGAGGAGGAAGTGCATCAAGGGGGAGAAGATGAAGCCACTGGTGACATAGTAGAACAAGAAAGGAAGGAGGAAGAAACTAAGATAGAGGAGGAGGAAACTAAAGAAATAGAGCAAAAAGAGACAGAAAAAGAGACAGAAGGAGGAGAAAAAGAGGCAGAAAAGGCAGAACAAGGAGAAGGGTCCCTTGAGACTCTGGAAAGGGAGGCACCAGCTTCCCTCACTACCCTAAGTACGCCAATCAAGCCAAAGAAAAAGAGGAAAAGGCAGGCCTCCATGTATTTCAAGGCTAGAAAGAGCACAAGAATCAAAACAAGCAAACCTCAGCCCTCTTCAAAAGTGCCAATTAAAATTGAATATTTACCCTCTACCAAAGGGAAAGAATCCCCTTCCAAGGCACCTATCATATATGAAAGGGGGATCCCTAGATCTCCCACATGGAAAGAAAAGGTAGAACTATAGGACCCAAAAATAGTCCTACAGGAGGCTCAGACGGTTCTATAGGAGACACTATCAAAACTACAAGAGACCCAAAAGCTTGAGGAAAGGATGGAAGGACAGCCACAAATAAAGGAGGAAGAAACAGAGCTACAAGAACCTGATCCCCAACCTAATATTTCCTCCTACTACAATCTACTTGAGGGAGGAAGGATAATTTCACAAAAATTTGCAATTCCAATATTCTTTGAATTAGAGAAAGAGAGAATAAGAACACTTAGGTGGATGAAAATATCCAAATCCAAAGGAGTTGAGGATATTGGCCATATGGAAAAAAAACTTAGAGAAATGGTTAGAGAGTTGAGTGCTATTAGACACAGGGAAGTAATTACAAGAAGCCACCTTGAAACTGAAAATGAATTGCTAAGGAGACAGCTGCAAAAGAAAGAGACCTAGTTGGCATGCATGGTTAGCTTATCCATGGAGGCATTGCAATGTAGAACACCAGAAAAATCCTATAGTCTATATCTCAAGGACCAATGGTTACAATTTCAAATAAAGACTTTAGCACAAAGAGGCACAATGCCTTTCCAAGATTATAGGAAGTTTATGGATCTGTGTGACCAAATCACATCAGAGGATAAGGCAAGGATGGTAGTATTCTACCTACATAACATGCGCTCACAGAAATGAATGTGTGGGACCCCAATGCTAGGCTAGGGGACCTGCAACTAATGGCCATGGCCTCATGGATGAACCATGAAGAGTTGAGGGCAGCAGAAATAAGAATATTGATGATAAAAGAGCAGAATGAGCCATTAATGATAAGAGCTCAGCCATCAGATCCCATGGCACTCATCAGCACACACAACCTAATTGCCAATAATCCTTAGATTTCCCATAGATATATAAATGATCAGGCACACATTGCACACTTTGAGGATATGCAAAGGCTACTTGGGGATGACTGTGTGCATGCATGGATGAGGAGATGGAACACCTTACCACACAGTCTACATCTCAGGGAATATCACTCCCCCATGAGGATGAAGGAGGCATTAAGAAGAGTGCCAATGTACAAGCGCTCCATGCAAAGGCTGAAGGTCAACTGGATTGGCCTCAAACTGAGCCCCTCACTGTTGTTAGGCATGCTGGAAGGCAAAAGATAATAATAAGAGGAGGAGTAGTGGGAAGAGATAGACAGGAAGGCAGGATTCTATGACAAGGAAGATTAGACCACATCAGAAGCTTGGGATGTTAGGCAGGCCACCAGGGCCATAAAATATGAGGAGATGGACTTAGTTGCTCAGAGGATTAGCAACACATTCAGTAGGGGGTGATGATGAGCCTCATAAATGGGTAATTATATGGGCTCATTTTACCTCCTAACCTAGTCAAATCAACCATTGTCTTAGCTTATTGTATGATTTTCCGATTATATTTATGCTTATGGAGTGAGTTGAGTTAATTATGATGCCATGTGGTCTAACATGTGTTTAATGCAGATTATTGATGAATTTTGAGGTCAAAGTCAAGGATCTAGTGGAAAAATGGTAGCAATAACTAAAAGTGGAAAAAGGAGAGGACTTATAGGAAGGAATCCACCTCATTTATTACTCCTCACTTCGAATTCCTCTTCATTCAGCTCGGAGTACAAGCATTTGAATCATGCACTAAGAATGTAGTCGAGCAAGTGGAGGATAACTGATGATTATCTCGAGTTTTGGGAGCCAAGCCTCCCTTATTTTAAGGAAGCTATTGGTAGCTTCATTGATATAGGTAGAAAAGCCTAGGGCCTCACTAGGGTAGGATTTTTGTTGGTTTTTTTCTTATGTAAACTCTCCTCAACTTCGAGCTTATTATTTTGTGACAATTTCATGTAATCTTTCTATTATTTTGGAAATAAATATGGAATCCTTTTTGAGCTAGCACTGAGTTACCTCAAAGAGCTGAAGCTCTTGGGTTAGGGCCCAATCTAGGTATCCAAGCTCCTCTTTACTTGTATTTGTATGTTTTATTGCAGTTTGTAGATTAGGTTGCTGTTAGATGTATTTCTTTTATGCTTAAGAATAGGTTGTTTTTGATGATTCAGTAATTTGCTTCCATTTGTGCTTTCTATAGTAGGTTAAGCAGTGATAAAGAGAAGATTCAAAAGGCTAGAAACAGTGCCTTGGCCTCTCTTCCTCCCTTTGGGACCATGATTTGAGGCAAAGACGCTCTTGTTGCCCCAAAAACACATATTTTCTTCATCCATAGGACTTCTAGTGTTTGCAGTTTTTTAGTAGGTTAATAGTCCACTTTTGCTTTGCTTCAGATCTTCTTCATCATGCTCACTTATTTATTTGCAATAGTCTGCTATCATGCTTTCCTTTCTTGCATAATTTCTCAACATTTCCTTTCATAGATCATAGTTTAGACTATTTTGATGCAAAACTCTATTTTCCTAGATGCACTAGTTTCATTACTTGCTTGATTTCCTTGGTTGACTATCAATTTTTTATGCAGCAGATCTCTTCTAACAGCAGGCCAACCTATCAACCATCCCATCCTCCATCTGATCCATGCCCTACAAGTCACCCAAGTCTCCCCTCAATTCTGCCTTAGTTTCCTGGATTTTCGATAGAACTTCTTCCTCTCTCCTTGAGCAAACCCAATCATCTTCTCTCTCCTGGTGATTTTTGGTAGACCCTAGGTGCCCTAACACCTCATTCCAACCTTCATCCACCTTCTCCACCCACTCTCACACCCTCAAAACAGTGAAAAATGCTCTCGACACCCTCCTATAGGCCTCCTATAGTTGCCCTATTTTCCTCCTGCAGATTTCCTGTGTCCTCTTGTAGATTTTCTTGTAAGACTTCTTTTGAAGGCAGAGTGTGGAAAACGCCTCTAGAAGGCCACCTGATACCTCCTAGGACCTATCCACACCATCCTACATCCTCCCAAGTCCAAAAACCACCCTCCAATGCCACCTATTCACTGCCACATTCACACACAATAAATTACATGCATGTCAAATTCACATAAAAATACATAAAAATCCAAAAAGATATTTTTTGCTTATTTACTTCCAGAAATAGATTAGTTAGATGTTTTTTACTTCCTTGAGTAGGTAATGGCATTCCTTTCATGGTTTTCATAGTGCTTTCTGCAAAAGTAGGATTAGTTCGTTACTTAGGGTTTACTAGGTTTGCTTTACATTTCAATCTTTCTCCTTTCTGCATTTAAAGTAGCATCTATAGAGTAATATTTCTCTCCTTTCATCACATATAGAGCTTCTTCTAGAATCCATGGAATTTGGCTTGAGTTCCACATGATCTTGCACCAGCTCACCAAGTGACAACCTACAATAAGAACTAGTACTTATGCATACAACACTGATGCTTCCAAGTTCGTTACGAACTATCGGGTTGATAAGAGTAAAGTAGGCAGCCTAGGAGTTGCAGCATTATTGCTGCAATACTGGTGCTCATCATGCTGCGTGGAGGAACCCTTCATGGGGGTAATGGATGTGGTGACGATCTTCCCCTTACTTTGGGGGTGAACCAGATAGAAAATTAATTTCCTAGTCTGGGAGATGAGCTTGTTGCCTTTCTTAGCAGTGATCAAAGAGGTGGCTGTAGGTGGGGCTACCTCCGGTAACCTATATAATGAATTACCCAAAGCAATAATAACAGCTCAAGGCCTTGACTCATACACAGCATGTCACCTCCACAAGTATGGCTAGCCTAATAATACATCACAAACATCTAGAGGTGCAACATTACACAATACCTCGTCTATGAAGGGTTTGATGCTATAGGGAAGGCGACACTATTGGAAAACTCAGAGATCTCGTCCTTGGTGAAGCCACCCAATACTATATGGTTATGGGTGTGGTGTAGTCAATAGACCCAACCGCTTCACGACCTCTGCTGAAATGAGGTTCTTTTGGCTGCCATTGTTGATAATGAATTGCAGCGGTGAAATCTTCACCCACATTTGTGAGTTGAAAAGATGCTCCCCCTCCTCTGAATCTTTGGGCTCATTCTTCTAGACCTTGGCGGTGGTAATAGTGGTGTTGGGCTCTGAATTAATGATTTGCTTCCCTTTGCCATTCCCCTTGTCAGGTTCTTTCTCAGGGTCGAAACATGCATCTAATTCTGAAGCCTTCAAATCATCCACCAGCGACTGCTTGGTCCGACACTCATTTGCGTTGTGAGTGGGGCTCTTATGGAACTCACACCACTTTCCTGTGTCCTTCTTTGACTTCGTGGTGTTGTTATTTTCTTGCGGCTTCTACGGGTTGCCTTGGGTCACCCTGCCTTGGCTTTGTCCTTTGGTCTTCGGATTCGTAGAACCAAAGTCTCGCTTCTTCTATTTAAACTTCTGCTCAAGTGTGACAGCGTATCGGTACATCGTGCTGAATGAGGAGATGTTTAGGAACGTCATCTCTTCCTGGATGTATCTATGTAGGCAGTCGCAGTATTTGAGTACCAAATTTTAGCTCAGAATCCTTGATACCCAACTCTGTGCGAAGGGTATAAAAAATATTTGTGAACTCGGCACATCTTGGTCCCTTCCTTGCCGTAGCATGGTCCACTTTATGTATTTGTCCTCATAGCTTTTGACAAGGTAATATTGCTCCTTGATGGCATCATGGAAAGAATTCCAAGTGGGTGTGGCTGAAAATAGTGAGCCCGTACTTTCGTCCTTCTACTCGCAGTAAGTTTCCCACCATTCCTTGTATGGGGGGCTGTTTTGAGAAGAGCGAAAATAATATTTCCCCAACTGGAAAAATCATGAATAGAGAAATAATCCTCTAGCAGATTTAACCATTTATCTACAACATCTGCATCTATCTAACCCTCGAATATGGGGATTTCAAAATTAACATATACCTGAAGGGTGTGGCATTTCCACAGTAGTTGTTGGAAGCCGATGCATCGCCTTTGGGTAGCCACTGAAGGATCTGGGCAAAGTTGTCCATCATCGCATTCCTTTGCTGCTCGAGGGCTTCTTCGAGCAATATTTTGATAGGATCTCATGCCCCCTCATCTTTCTTTTCATCCTCCATGGGAGGTCGTCAGGATTTGTGAGGCTAGTCTTGCAAAGGTTCGACCAGTTCAAGCCCTAGCTCCTTATATCCCAACCTTGTTGGGGACTATTATAGCTCCAATTACAACCCTTGGTACTTGTGATGCTTGGTTTATGTCCTAGGGCAACCCCTCCTTCCAGAATTGGTCCAATATTTTAAAAATAGTGTTTTATTCCCTATATGCTAGTTTTCCCTGAGATAAAAACATGTACACGTTGGTTAGTCCATACCCAACCCGCGTATATGTGTTAAAAAACTTAAAAAAAATAAAATTCCTTAACTATGGGTGTAGTTCACGGGTTTTACCTATTGTTTACCTCCTAGTGCCCATGGCCCAACTGTTTCCCAACTAAAAAACTAATTGGAAGAAGTATAAATAGACTTCTATGGGAAGGACTTAAGGAGGAGAAGAGATAGAATTACTATACTGAGATTATCCCTGACTGAGTCTGAAGTATCCCTGTGCTTTAAGAACTTCCCCAAGTTTCAGGAAACCCTTGTTTCCTTGAGTGTTGATATTCTCCCACTTGCTTGAGATATCATGGTATTGGTTATGGAAGGAGGTTGTTGAAGACTAGAACTAGACAGATCTAGAGGATGGTTCTACTTGGAGCCGGAAGAAGAAGACTCAGGTGAATTCTCTCCATGTTAGTTATAGCTTTCTACAATAAAAAGAAACGTTGTCTTGTTCCTGAGATTAACCTTTTTTATGCATCATATGTTGTTGTAATTCATCTATGAATGTTATTTTGATGTATAACTAGCCATTTTCTTATATGATATAAAGTTGATTTCATTAAAGTGTTGTATCTACATGCTGCTATGTATGTTCAAATTGGTTAATTTTGTAGATTAAAAGATCATCAAGAGTTGCAGAGGGTCTGAGCCTTGCTGGAACTACCCAAATGAAGGACATCCGGGTATGATTGCTATCACATAGTTTGTTTATATAAGCATGTTGTGTGAGTTGTATGTGTGTTTCTTACTGTAGTTTTCTCTTGCTCTGTTGGGGTTCCAACCCAAAGCCCTAGGGTACTTATTCCCGTAACAGGGACATGCAAAGAAAAACAAGATGAAGCAGACTGCTCTGATACCACTAATCCAGATTTAAAAAGGAACACAACAAATTACGAAGATAACCATAAACACTAATATGCAATGGAAATAATACTTCATTTCATTACTGTAAAATATTGAAATATGCTTACAAATAGAAATGGAAATAAACCAGCTAGGGCGATGGTAGCTTATCTCTGAGAAAAGATGTGGTGGCTACATGCCTCTGAACTCTGTTACAATGAGGCTTCAAGGCCTATTTATTGTTGAGAAACAATGGAAAACCCTAAACATCAAAAAACCTAACCCTAGGAGATGAAACGCCAAATTGTGGGCCCCGTTTGGGTAAATTGGTACATCAACTTCCCAAGGTCGTAACTTTAGCATACGATCTCTATTTTACGCACACAACAGCTCATTAGAAAGATCTATTAGAGGACTACAACTTTGGGAAGACCCATGTTGCTCCCATATTTCCCGAAAAACATCATTTAGGGCCTCAAAATGGCTCCTGAAGTTCAAGACTCAACAAACTGCTAAAAATAGTAAATTGTGCTACAAATAAGGAAACTGAAACTGACAGAGACAGTTGTGGGGGTCCAAGTGGGATAGGTGGGTTTCCATCAACATCTACCTGGATCACCACCATCATATTTCTCATACTCGCATAACCACTCTTTATGGGGAGTGAAGTGAAAGGATGCACCTGAGTTAATCAACCATGCCTCATGATCTACATGTGTACTTGAAGAAGCCAAGTACACATCACCACCTTCATTTGAGGTGGTTTTCACCTCTACAAAAGGAGCATCGTTAGATCCCTTTCCTTTGTCAGGAGCTTTAGATTTACAATCCCTTTTGTAGTGCCATTCCTTTCCGCATTTCTAGCACACCTTTATAGGTTTTCCTGGAGATTTAGATCTCCCACTCGATGAATTATTTTTGCTTTTGTTCTGGGACCATCCTCATACAGATAAGGCATCACCATTCTGGCTCTTCAAATTTTTTTGTCTCATTTCCTTCGTTAGCAAGGATGAGAATATTTCATCAAATTGCAAGGCATTTGCATTGCTACCTATTGCAATAACCAAACTATCCCACGAATCTGGTAGAGAAGACAACAAACTAATGCACTTATCTTCATATGAAATTTTAATATCAACAGATAATAACTAACTTACCACAGTATTAAATGCGTTCATATGCTCTGTCACCGAGTCTCCATATTTCATCCTCAGGTTATACAACTTTTTTCGTAAGAACAATTTATTCACCAGAGACTTAGATTGGTACAAAGTCCATAACTTGTCCCACAAAGCCTTAGTCATAGCTTCCCATGATACATTCAGCAATACTGAATCTGAGACACGCAATCATATTGTGCTCTTTGCCTTCCGATCTAAATTCTTCCATTCTTCATCGGACACTCCCGTTGGTTTAGTACCTGGATCTATCGTGATCCACTAATCTCTATCTACAAACAGATCCTCCATCTTGAGTTTCCATAACTCAAAACTTTGACCATTAAATTTCTCGATCTATATCTTTCCACTGCTCGCCATCTTCTTTCACCACCAATATCGATCCTGTAGATCTCCCACTGAACAGGGTTTACCATAGGCCCGAGCGAAACCACTCAGCAACAAAGGCGTCCACTTGAAGCCAAAACATCTCTGATACCAAATGTAGGTTTTAACCCTATACAAAAATTATCTGCATACAAATTCTAAAACAGAAAATAAAAAAGGCAAGAGCATAACACATAAAACAAATATACACAGAGATTTTCCCCTGGATCCCAAAACTAGGACTACTAGAATGATTTTTCATTATGTTCCTTTCAATGTTGCAATACATATATATACATGTCGAAGCATCCAATACCATGGACCGAAAACCATCGTGCCCAAAACCATGTGCGAAAACCATGCACAAAACCATAGGTAGGTCCGGCCACCTAATATAGGGTCCAAAACATATTTCCCTGGGGCGCTGCCCCAAACCCCCTAGAGGGGGGCTAACCGCCCCCCTCAAACCCCCTATGACCCCCCTTGCTGCACAATGAAGGGGGGGAGCTGCCCCCCCAGGGTTGCTGGTCATGGAAAGAATAGAACACAACTATAATGAGAGGATATCACACCTTCTTGATGAATCTCAGATAAGTATGAGGTCCTTATGTTCAAATCTGTTATTTGTTGAAAATGCAACAAGATGATGGAGCTTAGTGAAAAGAAGTCGCCTTCACTAAGTGGGCCCGCAGGCTATTTTTGGCGCAAATTCTATTTTTAGACTATCTCTATTTTTAGACATATGGATCATGGTCTATGAGTTGCAGGATGCTATATATGGATGATTGGTCATGTTGGTAAAAATATATGGACCTCTATTTTTAGACATATGGGCGTAGTCTATTTTTAGACTGCCAGTCAAAAAATAGAACAATCGAATATTATTAGCTCTTAATAATATTTGGACTATAAACATTATCTTATCCTCTTGCAACACTTCAGTTCGAGCTACGGATGTGGCACATGCAACTGCCAGAAGGAAATACGCTTTTCCTATGGGTTAGTTGAGATATTGCATGATGGACTTCAGTTAGAACTCAAGTGATTGAGTTTGGTGGAGTTGATTGAGGAGTTGATGGAGTTGTGTTCACTTTGACTTAGTTGAACTAGTTGTATTTAGTCTAACTGACAAATACACTAGTGATGAGTGGTGTGAATTAATTATTAATTAATTCACTAAATATTAACTCATAAATCAACTAAAGAATACATCAGTTAACTCAGTGCATGGACAGTTCAGTGGAGACAAGTGTTAGAGGTGGGTGAAAGGGTGAGACTACTATCAGTTGTGACTATAGTTGTGCATGCGATTTGCACAATCATTGATTGAGATTTCCAATGAGGATTGCGCAGTGCAAGCCAAGGGAATTCAAACTTGGATCTGATCTATTCTCAACTTGGATTGCGCAGTAGAGGGAGGCAAACAGTGGAGGAGATTTGAACCCGTGGCTTGTTCAGATATGAGCTAGTTTGTGTGTAGCATGTGGAGATAGTACTGAGTACTTGTGAGGAGTATTGTA
>APFE030814151.1:0-40617 GCA_000404065.3 Pinus taeda | reverse complement strand
GGCACATCGGGATATGGATTGTGGTACAGACAGGAGGATGAGGTGAAGCTATGTGGCTTCACGGATGCAGATTGGGCAGGGAGCCCAATGGACAGAAAGATCGACATTAGGTACCATCATATCAGAGATTGTGTGCAGCGGAGAATCATGTTACTTTCATACATTCCCACAGAGGATCAGGATGCTGATATCTTGACGAAGGTGCTCACCAGTAGAAAATTTGAATACCAAAGAGGCAGGATAGGGGGTACAGATAATCCATATATTGTTGAGAGGGAGTGTTGAAAATGCAACAAGATGATGGAGCTTAGTGAAAAGAAGTCGCCTTCACTAAGTGGTCCCGCTGGTCATTTTTGGCACAAAGTCTATTTTTAGACATATGGATCATGGTCTATAAGTTGCAGGATGCTATTTGTGGATGATTGGTCAAGTTGGTAAAAATAGATGGACCTCTATTTTTAGACATATGGGCGGAGTCTATTTTTAGACTACCAGGCTAAAAATAGAACAGTAAAATATTATTAGCTCTAAATAATATTTAGACTATAAACATTATCTTATCCTCTTGCAGCACTTCAGTTCGAGCTACAGATGTGGCACATGCAACTGCCAGAAGGAAATACACTTTTCTAATGGGTTAGTTGAGCTATTGCATGAAGGACTTCAGTTAGAACTCAGTGATTGAGTTTTGTGGAGTTGAATGAGGAGTTGATGGAGTTGTGTTCAGTTTGACTTAGTTGAACTAGTTGTATTTAGTCTAACTAACAAATACAATAGTGTTGAGTGGTGTGAATTAGTTATTAATTAATTCACTAATTATTAACTCATAAATCAGCCGAGGAATACATCAGTTAACTCAGTGCATGGACAACTCAGTGGAGACAAGTGTTAGAGGTGAGTGAAAGGGCAAGACAGCTGTCAGTTGTGACTATAGTTGCGCATGTGATTTGCACAATCAGTGGGATTGAGTTGCCAATGAGGATTGCATAGTGTTACACAAGGGAAACACGTGAATGGATCAGTTATTCTCATCATTCCCTATGCAGGATTGCACAGTGGAGTAAGGCAAGCAGTGGAGGTGATTTGAGCCAACGATTGTTTCAGATCTATGTTGTATTGTGTGTAGCAGTGGAGCTAGTATTGTATTATGTATTCTTACATGTTCTCAATCAATATAATATACAGATAGTTTGGGGTTTTTTAGCGAGATGCTTTCCCCAGTGATATACTGTGTTAATGTGTATAATTGATGTTTCACTGTGCGCATGTGAATGTTTCTGAATGATGCTTAATTGATGATCAACGTAGAGGAGGTTATGTATTATGCATGTATTCCACAATAGTGTATAATCGGGATAATCTTTGTGAATAAGTGTCATATTATTCATGAAATTTCTACAATTACATCGAAATGAACAAAAAATGCATCCTCTTGTTCCTCCCTTCTTTCCAATGACATTAAGTCTCCTATCTTTTCCTATTTGTGAACTGAGAGAACCTTTGGTAAAGGAATGCATCTAGCAACATGTTGGGATGAACTGTGTAAGTAGATAGATTTTCAATTTGTTCATATTGTAGATAAAATTCTAAGGATGAACTGTGTAAGTACGCTTTAATGTATGCCATTTTGGGTAGCCAATCTACCTATCCTTAGGGACAAAGTATTCAAAAAGATTTCTTTGTCCTTGAGGATGGGCAGAGTGTCTGCCTAAAATGTCTGATGTTTCAGACTGCTTACATAGTTCAACTCCAAATGTCTATCTACAATGTATAAAGATTGTCATTCTTCACTCCACAAAACATTTCAATCATGTAGTATAATATTAACTACATGCAAACATAAATGGGTAGAACTTCATTGAATGCTCATTTATGTTATCGATGGCTAGTGTTAGGAAGTATGAGGTTTGGGAAGATGGAATGATGAGTTGTGTGTGAACTTTAGAAGGTTTGGGTTCTATTTACACTAAGAATTTCTTTATTCTTTATCAAATGCACTTGTTTATATGACGATGCTTTGAACAACGTGCTCTGTTTTCCTATGCTTTTTTACCAACATATTTTTTTGCTACAAACAATAATGAAAGAGTGGCTATGGAGCCAAGGGAGGAATATGATAGCTTTAACAACATACACAAGTGCCCATTTGAGCTTTCAAAATATTTCCTTTAAATGACAATTATAATAGAGCTTGATACAAACACATTTTGAGCTTAAAAAAAATATATTCTTAAATAATAGCATGGTCAAGCATTTTTTTCTTTCTAAAACAAAGTATGTAATGACAAATAACATAAAGACGAGGGATTAATCATTAGTGTCAACCGAAGAATTATATCATGAAGGAGCAAAGCCTATTCATTTTATTTATTTCTCTCTTTAATGATATAACCTTAAATAGAGTATGAGCATATATCATTTTTTAAAAACAAGATGCATATTATCGCCGTGAATGCTCAACAAGGTAAGAGTATGGAATGTTAGAAGCAATTGATATATAAAGGGTTATTTTTCTTTATATTAGAGCACTTTTTTTTTTTTTACATATATCTGAGCTAAAACACATGTGGATATGAGAGGAATAGGGGGCATCACATGTAGAAAAGTTGAATGTAATGAATGGGCAAAACCTTATTTCCTTTGTTTTTCAATGCATTCATGCATTTGAACTAGAAAACACATAATAGTCGAAAAACCAAATTTGGAAATGAGTTGAGCCATCAAAAATCATTTAAACAATGAAGGAATAACTGGCATAACTATCCTTTTGCATCTATAGTAATAGAACCAATGAACCTTCAATTCCAACATTCAAAATCCTTTTTTGTGATGTGTTATTATCTCACACCAACTCACACCTTTAATTCTCCATAAAATTGTTGCAAACTACAAGTACTCACTAAAATTCACATTGAATCTCACTTTGAATCTCACCTTGAAAGTAAGGAAACTCCTAACTCAATTGCTAGCTCCAAGTGCCCACATAAATGGTAAACAATATTCATTTACCAACTTTGTATGTCTAACACATTTAAAAGTTTATCGAGTGTGAAAATAGTTTGACCTAAATGCATTCTGTACATTCCAATGCACCACCCTTAACGTTGAATGTCAACCCACTATGTGTTGCATATGCCAACCTTTAAAACATATGTACTATGTTGTAAAATATCACATTTTCATGTGAGTTGTAGTATATTTTCACAAGCCTTTCAATAGGAAATACCTCACCTACCACTAAGTTGCAAATCATAATATGCCACAACTTTGAACTTAAGCATAAATGTCACATACTTCAAACATTACCACAAGTTAAAATGAATGAACACGTGTCACTTTAATACAAGGTAAATGCAACTTATATATGTCCCTTTATGTCATACATTATTAGCACACACCATTACTCAATATTATGCCACCATTACTAAAATGTTCATATTTCCATTGCGTCACTACAGAGTTAGTGTATTATATCATAAGTTTGTATTGTAGATGAAAATCATATCTTATACTTTAAAACACAATGCAATATAATATGTTCTCATAGAGTGTTGGCATAGTAATGACTTCACCAAGTAAATATATGAGTGACTTGCATGGAATGTTTCCAAAACTTAATCCAAACCATTTAAGAGAGATATGGTATATACACGTTCTATATCAAAATTGAAACATCTCCTAATGGGACAAATTATTGCAAACTATAACACCTTAGTGCAAAGTCTTACTAAATGATCGAGATTGAGAGCAACAACGAGAGAGTTATCATTATCACCTCAACAACTACTCCCTTGGTTTTTGTGGCCAGATACAATCACCATAAGGGAGGCTTCCCCAATAGATATTAAGGATTAAGTAACACAAATATTCAACTACAAGATTTACCTAAGGATAGATACACAATGATTAGGGTTCTAGGTTATTTAAGGTATAAGTTTAAGAGAGTGAGTTCAAAAATCCCTATTTTAGAAAAGGAGAGATTTTTCGTATAATTCATTTTGAAATACCTAGTGATAATACATATAACAAAAATGCGATGGATTCTGGATAATTGATAGGTTTGTTGGTAGTTTGGTGTGAAATAGGACTAGAAAAAACCAAGAATACAAATAATTCTCCTTTGGTTTCCCTATATCTTATAACAAATAAATGAGTCTTATTTACTAGACTTTCCAAGTCAATTTGTCTTGTGCCAACTTAAGTTCAAGAGTCTAGTAGCATTGGTTTTGATTTAACTCACAGTGATTCGAATGGAAAGTGGCATCAACCCATGGTATTCATCCACCCATGGGACTGTAAGTGGCATCTACCCATGGTATTATAAGTGGCATCTACCCATGGTATTCATCCACCCATGGTATTCATCTACCCATGGTATTCATTCACCCATGGTATTCATCTACCCATGGTATTGTAAGTGGCATCCACCCATGGTATTCATCTACCCATGGTATTGTAAGTGACATCCACCCATGGTATTTATCCACGGTATTTTAAGTGACATCTACCCATGGTATTCATTCACCCAAGGTATTTACCGTCCCATATAATTTACTCGTGGTATTGTAACTAAAAAAGACTATAAGTAACAAGTCATATTTTGTAAAAGGACAAACTGTCCACCACAATGTAGCTTTTATAATTATTCTCTATTTTAATAAAAACAAATCTTTGTGATTTTGTTTACTATGTGTTCTCTTTTTTTTTTGAATTTCATTTTTTTAAGATCTTGAGGGCCTCCCCCCAAGATTCAAATTAGTGGTATCATATTTAGGTTACAGCTCCATGGGAATGAGGATTTGAAGCATATAGTAGTTTCAAAATTTTTTAGCAAACTTCAACAAACTTCATGCAAGTTATACAACCTCGAATGAGCATTTTAGAAGGTGAAAAATATCTCATTTGAAATTATTTTATGTTAGCTCAAATGGGTTTTTTATGAAATTTTATTTAGTTTCCCAGTTTGAGAGATATGAGTAACTGAAGTTACATATGTTTGGACTGTTGTGTGGTTGCGCGTACCATGTGTTTCTGGAATTATTTTCTCACTCCACAGGTCATAAAAGTTCAAGTGTTTTATATCAATGGAAATATCTATTCAATACCTCAAATAGGTCTATGATAGAATTTGATTTCATCACCCATAGCAGAAGTTATTAGAAAAGTTGTAGCAAGAGGTTTATAATGTGAAAGAAGCATTTACAACATGTCATTGGATAGGAGAATCTAACAGACAAGCCACCATACTTTTACCAAGTAGAATGACAAGCATCACGGTTATGGATCACCCACAAACCCAAGGTTATGGGTCAACCGCATAAAACCATTGTCATCGAAGTCCATTTTCTGGGTCGCACACTATTAGTATCACAATTGGTCACAAGAATGGCAGGGCATCTCTATCCTTAGATCTTCGTTTGTCATGGTTATGGGTCATCCAGAAACCCACACTTCATCGAAGTCCATTTTCTAGGTTATGGGTTAACTACACAAAACCCTTCCCTTAAGCGGCTCTTCATATTCAACAAAGGCTTATAAGGAGGGAACTTAACACAATGGGGACCATTGCTTCTTAAGGAGGGAAGAATGATCCAAATGGAAAGTGGCATCAACCCATGGTATTCATCTACCCATGGTATTTATCCACCCATGGTATTGTAGGTGGCATCTACCCATGGCATTCATTCACCCATGGTATTTATCCACCCATGGTATTCATCTACCCATGGTATTTACCCACCCATGGAATTTCCTGTGGCATTGTAACTAAAAAAGGCTATAGGTAACAAGTCATAGTTTGTAAAAGGACAGATTCTCGTAGCTTTTATAGTGATTCTTTTTTAATAAAAAAAAAAAATTCTTTGTGATTTTTTTTACAATGTGCTCTCCTCTTTTCTTCTATCATTTCAATTTTGTTTAGATCTCCCCCCAAGATCCAAATCACATAGAGGAGACAACACAATCAACTAGGGAGAACTTACATGGTTATAAAGAGCCTTTGTGTTATTGAAACTAAGATGCACCTCTATTTGTACATATCCCATTTTTTTTGGGCCAACTCAAGTACTTTACTTTTATGAAATAAAAATAAAAATAGTAAATTTTAGAAAATGAGATATTTTCCATATAACCTATTTTGAAGTACATAACAATAATACATCTTACAAATTTTCCATGGATACTGGATAGTTCATAGGTTTGTTAGTCATTTTGCGTGAAATAGGATTAAAAAAATAAAAAATACAAGGTTTTGTTGGGTTGTGTTATATTCTTTCCACATAGTTAACAGGGGGTTTGAGGGGTACCTGTAACTCCACTTTATGGCGTCCGGGGCAGCGCCCCGGAAAATTTTGGTTTTGGACCCTATGTTAGGTTGGGCAGACCCACCTATGGTTTTTGTGCATGATTTTCGCACATGTGTTTTTGGACGCGATGGTTTTCGGTCCATGGTTTTGGACGCGATGGTTTTCGGTTCCTGGTATTGGATGCTGCTTCGACATGTATAAATATGTATTGTTAAAATTGAAAGGAATATAATGAAAAATCAAGCTGGGTAGTCCCGGTTTTGGGATCCAGTGGGAAATCTCTGTGTATATGTGTTTTATGTGTTATGCTCTCGCATTTTTATTTTTCCTGTGATTTAGAATTCGTATGCAGGTAATTTCTGTACGGAGTTCAAACCTACAGTTTTGTTTTTTTTTTTTTTTTTTTTTTTTTTTGTTTTGTTTTTTTTTTTGTTTTGTTTTGTTTTGTTTTGTTTGTTTTTTTTTTGTTTTGTTTTTTGTTTTTTGTTTTGTTTTGTTTTGTTTTGTTTTGTTTTGTTTTTTGTTTTGTTTTTTTTTTGTTTAACGATTATATTAATTATTTAAAATGGTTGGGCCAAAACCAAAACAACCATCATTACAATATTTAGAATTGCAGCTCTCCTTTTCCTTACATAGGTGTAGATTTACTCTAGATTATGGGATCGGGTTCCATGTGGGTTCTTCATCATTCTTGCTTAAGACTCCTGGTGGCAGGAGGCATGCCAGGTTTGCTTTTGTGTCTGCTTCCTTATTTAGGCCACGTAGAATATGGAAAAGGAGATAGGAAGAGAAGTCTTGGAGCACGTATCTCAGCCTTTGAAGTCTCTTGTTGAACACCGGATTTCTGAAGTGTTTCTCTGAATTTAATATCTTTATCAAGATTTATGGGTCCCCGAAGACTTTTATTTCCTTAATGCCTTTTTCATGTGCTATCTGACAAGCTTTTAGCAACCCAAGGATTTATGCCTGGTTGTTGGTTCTCTGTCCAAGTCCCCAGCTGAAGCTATCTTCACGAATACCCTCCGGGGAGTAGATCACTCCACCTGCTCCTGCTGTCCCCAGATTGCCTTTGGAGGCACCATAAAAAAATATTGTTGTTTTACCCTGTTTCCTCCACCAAGCTTGAAAATTTACGTTCGCTTCTCGTAGTCTCGACTTTCTATACAAGAGATTTACCAGGGCAAGTGGTGTTGTTTATCCTATCTCAAAATATATAAGTTCCCATCCATTTTTTTTCTTTCTTTCGGGAGAAGCATGTTATCATTTTTAAGGGGATGATTGGCCACACTCTCGAGGAGTAATTCTTTTGCTTTTGCTGCCACCGTCAAAGGGGAGTTCGGAATGTTGTTGAAGATCTAGTCATTTTTGGCGAGCCATCTTTTCTAGAAGATGTATTTAGGTACTGCTTTCCAGATTCTGTTCCATGCTATCTTTCTTTGGGTCATGTGGGGATAACACATTCTTAAGGTGCTAAAAAGGTTAGCTACTTTGACTTGTGATGGGGCAGAGACATTGAATCCTTAAAGGATGTAGTCCTAGACTTCTTGAGCAAAAGAGCAATCCACAAACACATGCTCCATGGTTTCTTGGGCTTTGCAGCAGAGAGAACATCGATGTGGCCCGTGAATACCTCTTTTAATCCGATTGTTGTCAGTTAGCACTTTCCCATACATTAATACCCAAGTGAAGAAATTTATTTTGGGGAGACCGAGAGGCTCCCAGACTTGTTTCCACACAAATGCAATATGGCTCGAAGCTTGCTGTGGTTAAAGAGAGGAAAATCCATGCCTTCCGTTATAGATTCCAGTCTTTCCCCATCCCCATTTGTCCATCAAACACTTGTGAACCGGTTCCAGTCCCTTTAACTCTTCTTCCAGGTGGGTCTTTTGACTTTGCATTTGATCTGGAACTCGAGGGATTTCCCAAGTTCACCATTTTTCGGGGTCATCACATGTCGTGATATCTGCCAGGGTGAGGACTCCTTACTGAATGAGCCAGTTCCTGATTACTTTGATTGCTTCATTTTTTCTCAAAGGTGACTGTCCTATTATGTTGTCTTGCCAAAGCATCATGTTTTTTCCATTGCTAGGAATGCGATACAAGTGCTTTTGGAATAACTCTATCCCACGATGGCAGAGATGCCATATCGACATCCCTTTGATGTTGTTATCTATTTGTATGTTCCTTAGCGATGAGCTTTTTAGATATTTTTTCTTTATGACCTGACTGATAGGGTGTTTGCTGTTTGAGAAGAGGGTCCAAAGTATTTTACCTCCAAGAGCTAGATTGGCAAGGCGTGGGTCTCTTATTTGCAAGCCTCCTTCAGAGATGGGGCATTTAACTATATCCCAATTCACTAGATGGAATTTTCTTTGGTTTCCTCTTCCTCCTCTCCACATAAAATCCCTGATAAGTCTGGAGATCTGTTCCGAGATCTTCTTTGGAGCCAGAAGAAAGGAAGCCTGATAAATAGGCAGGGAGGACAATACAGATTTTATAAGGATGAGTTTGCCAACATTGATGAGCCATTGACCTCCCCAAGCTGTAATCTTGGACTGAATTTTGGTTATTACCTCTTTCCACAATGATAATTTGTTAGGGCCCAGGGTTATTGGTAACCCGAGATATTTGATTTATCCCAAGAAGCGAATCCCAAAAAGCCTAAGGAGAGGGATATTCTCTGAATTGCTTGTTGATCCACATTCCACCCATATATTGCACTTCTCCTTTTATTTATAAGAACTCCTGATATGCTACAAAATTTTTGAAGAATTCCACTATAAACTTTGGCTATCTTGATGGAGGCTCTGCCCAAAAGAAGAGTATCATCTACAAATAGTGCATGATTGAGAGGCTCTAGCCCTTTTGTCAACCTGACTCCTAAATCTGTCCCTGCTTTCTTTTCAGCTGTCTGTTTTCTACTTAACGAGTCTGCCATTAGAATGAACAAGAAAGGGGAGAGGGGGCAGCCTTGCCTTATTCCCCTCGAGGCTTGGAAATAGTTTGTTGGCCTGCCATTAACTAAAGGAGGTACCCATGGATTTTAGTGCAAGCTTTTATCAAATTGACAAAGTTAGAGCTGAAACCAAAGGAAAGGAGGACTTTGTACAGGAAAGAAAGATTTACCTGGTCGAATGCATTTGCCATGTCTAACTTTGTGAGCATACCTTGCTCTTACCTAAGATAACTGGAATGTATGACTTCTTGCACTTGTATTACATTGTCCAATATATGTCTCCCTTTGACAAAGCCGCCTTGGGTGGGAGAAATGAGTTTCCCAAGCAGTGGCTTGATTATGTTTTCCAACAATTTTGCTGGGATTTTGTATGATGCATTGCAGAGCGAGATTGGCCTAAACCTGTCAAAAGTGCCCCAATTCACTTATTTTGGTATTAATGCAAGGAAGGTAGAGTTAGTATTGCCTCCCACTTTGGATTTTTGATGAAAAGCTTTAATCATTGTCAGAAGATCAATTTTTATTATTTCCCAAGAAATTCTATAAAAATGAATTGAGAAGTCGTCAGGTCTTGGTGCCTTTTTTGGTTCCATGGACCATATTACTTTACATATTTCTTCCTTGGAGAAATGTTTCGTAAGACTAGTGTTGTCCTCCTTGCTTAACAAAAATGGAATGTGGGAGAGAAATTCAAAGGTGACTTCTTCACTCCCATTCCCTTCCTCTTTATACAGATTCTGGAAATGATCTTTTGCTGCCTTTTTTTGTTGTTCTTGACCTTTGAGCACAGTTCCATCTGAGGAAGTGATTTCAGAGATATGATTTCGAGATAGCCGGGCTCTATATTGCCTATGGAAGAAAGAGGTATTTCGATCTCCAGCTTTAAGCCACAGTCTACGAGACTTAAGCCTACAAGTCTCTTCTTCATGGCGAAAAGCGTGAAATGATTTGATTTGGGCAGCTTGTTCTTTTTCTAAATCTAAAGTAGAGATGTCCTTACTTTCCAAATTCATTTGCAGATCTGATAAAACCTGAACTGTCTCCTTTCTGTTGCTGGTAGGAGAATTTGAGGGTTCTTTAATCCATTTTTCAGAGCTCTCTTGGTTATTTTTAGTTTCTGCTCCCACACGAAGCTGGGAAATCTTGTCACAGGTGTGGACCATGCCTCCAGAACAGTTTCCATGAACCCTTGTTTTCTTGACCAAAGCGGGTTGAATATAAAGGGGATAGGGGCCAAATTTTCTTCCTCTTCCAACTGTAAGAGAATAGGTTTGTGATTTGAGGCCAACTTTGGGAGAATTTTTGAGGAGATTAGTCTTTTTCCTAGCAACAAAGAGTTTTGCGCTAGGAAGCGATCTAGGCGAGCAGAGATGTGTTCTGCCCCAGCTCTATTGTTTGTCCAGGTGTAAAGACCTTTCTTCGGTTTGAAGTCAAGAAGATCCCAATAAAGTATCAGCTCCTCTACTAATGGAAGCATTTGGTCCTTGCCACTATTGCCACCTCTCTTTTCTTTTGGATCAATGACGAGGTTGAGATCTCCAACCACTATTATATTCTAAGGGGAGTAAATGTCTAAGAAATCAGATAAGGTCTGCCAGCATTCTTTCTTCTCTGTAAGGTGGACTGGAACATAAAGGTTGACGAGAGAGATGGAGAGCTTACTAGAGAGGTGCCAAAGTTCGGTGAATATCCAATGTTGGGTCTCAAAGGAGCTTTCTAGTTGATACTTGTCCTCCGACCACAATGTTTCTAGGGCACAAGAGGTACCTCTTGCACTAATGGCCTTTCTTGTATTTTTTCCCGATTTTAATTTGTTGATCTCAAGAATGGTTTCCCCTTCAATCTTAGTCTCTTGGAGCATGAGAATCTTAGGAGTTTCTATTTTCAAAAGACATTTGACTGCTTCAGCTTTCGAAGGATTCCCCAAGCCTCTGCAATTCCAAGAGACTAGTTTCATTATTTAACGGGATTGGAGTGAGTTGATCCCTCCTTAGAGGGCCTTGTTCTAGTGTTTCTCCCAATAGACATTTCAATGGTGGATTGGCTGCCTTTCATTTTTTGCCTCTCCGCCTCTTCTTCCTTGGCTTCCTTATAAGATTTCCTTCCAACTCTTTTAGAGGGTCTCTCAAATGTCTTGTCTTTCGATGACCCAGAGGTTTCTGGGGGTTTTTTCCTTGTCATTTTTGCATATGTGGGTGGAGAGGAGGTTCTTGCTAGGGAGTCAAGTTGGGTTACTTCTATGTTCTTCTTTTCTGCTTCGAGTGAGGGAGATTTTCATTCAATCTCCTCTATCTCTGTTTCTGGAATTTTGATTGAAGTGCTGAGGGTTTCAAATGGGTTTATTGAGGCCATTGTCTTTGGTTGTTCTCCTCTTCCTTCCATTCAAACCATTCGTGTTAAGGGAGTTCCAGACTCCATCTGTACCTCTTTCCTTTTATTCCTGTTACTCACCTTGACCTGGACTGCTTTTTGCACCTGAATCCATTTTTCTCCTTTCGATTTCTCTAGATCTTCCTCCTCCTTTTCCTTTTTTCAATATCTTGTGAAATGCCCATGGCAATTTCTGCATTTGAATGGTAACTACTCGTAGTCTAACTCTTGGATATAAGACCAATCTGCTATTGTTAACTTTATGACTTCAGGTAACCCTATTTCCAAGTCAACTTCGACACATATTCTTGCACATGAATACATATCCCTTCTCTCTGCTCTATCTATGTATTTTGCTAGGGTGTTACCAATTGTTTCTAATGACTTCAGGTTCCAACAGTGCACTGGAAGATGAGGGAGGCGCAACCACACTGGAACTACTGACGGCACATCTTATGTCAAATCGAAATCTAGTTACCATGGGTTTAGATACATGCCCTGAGGTCCCATGAAATATGGTCCATTCCTAAAGGTGAGATTTTTGTCTTCTACTGAATAAAAAACAAAGACAAAAAAGGCCTTACCAACCAGGAAGCTTCCGATGCCTTCCTTTACTAGTGGTTGCTAGTTCCTCTATACCCATGCCTCGACAGCCTTGGGTAAAGGCCATAGCCCTGTAAATTGACTGATGAGCCCTCTTTTAGCTAAGTTTAAAGCAGATCTGCAAGAATATTCAATGGGCAAGGTGACTGTGGGGATGTTGTCAAGTTTCTTTACAAACTTTCCCTGAGTTTCCCTTGCTAGGCATTTACCATTGTCTCCAATCAGCTTCCTGAATGCAAGGATCTCTGGTGGAGAAGGCGAAGGAGGAGGGGCCTCAGGGCCCCCTCCCGGGGCCATGGCAATGGGGGGAGTACTCAGATCACACCAGGGGCTGCTGCTGCACACGCGAATCGTCTCACCATCATTCACTCCTTTGCCTTTTTTTTTAGGTGTAATGATATTATTGTGTTAAATCAAAATATGTGTCTGGATCGCAACCTATGAAAAGGGTGAGTGTAATGAAAATCCATTGAGACCAACTATACATGTAACCTCACGAAAATCTTTATTTTCAATATCTATTAGTTTGTTTACTATCCTAAAGGACACAAGGTATTTGGAGGTGTAGATTCTCCAAAAGACTAGTAGACACAAACAAAATTTACATCACATATAATACCCTTTGTTAAGGAAAAGTTATAAGGGAGGGAATACCATTTTTCATTAGGACCCATGCATTAAAGTGTGCACCTATATTGGCGATAATCGTCTGCAATAAAATTGGTCATTCTCAACACATGCAAGAAGCTAATAGTAGAGAAGGCTAGTTTCATATTCTTGATTATTAATAATGATTTACAACTTGCAATCCTTAGGCAAACATCCATGAACAAGGTGATGGATAACAAACTGTGAATCTCCCAACACCACCAAATCTTTGAGTTTTTCTTCTTTGGCTAGAAGGAGCCATTGTAGTAATTCATATGCCTCTGTCGCATTATTTGCACAATTGCCTAACCCCCAACTATACTCAATTTCAATTTTTCCATTATGGTTGAGAATAAACCCTCTCACTCTTTCCACCCCTAAATTATGCTTTAAAGCACCATTGAAACACAACAAAAAGGATGTATGGGATTTTTTCCATTTCTTCATTTCATCTTTGATCTAGCCTCTACTTCCACCATGCTGTAGGTCTTCGGTGATTTTTCTCGCTCCTTGGAAAACTGGGAAGGAGGTTAAGAAGCCGTTCCTTTTCTTAGGAATCCACATTTCACATATTAGTAGGGAGGGCATAACTCTTCCAATATTCAACACATAGCACTTGAGTTCTTAAGTCTACAGAGTAAGGGTGATAACACTTCTCCTTGAACATGTTATCATTTCGAGCTATCTAAACCTTTTGACGAAAAAATTTCAAGAACTCCGACCATATTTGCTTGAAAGATCTCTTTCCTTTGAATTTTCCAAGATAGAAACCCTCCCAAGAACAGACTTAGTTAGGCAGGTTGGTCAAGTCATCGAATTCTAGAGAAGAGAGGAGCAAGGGTGAACTCCCATATTTCACAAACAAAGGAACAAATGAGAAATAGATGAGCAATTATGACTTCTTATCTCAGGTATAAAGGACAACGTGAGGGCACATCCATTCCTCTTTTTTGAAGATTCTCCGCTTTCAAGATTTTACCATGCATTAACAACCAACAAAGGAGTTGAGTTTCAATGGATAGTTCGGAGTCCAAACTTGAGACCAAACACAAGACTTCGAAGGAACTCCTACGTGAAACAATAAAACGGAGTAGCCTTCTCAAACTATAAATTTTGAGTTCCACCATACCTAGTGATTAGTAGAGTCTTCATTCTAGGGGCACAACCAACAAACAATGACATCAACAAGCTAACTCAAGCCAAGATATGGTATGAAATCAAGCTTAGGTCCTAGTAAATTCATGAACCCGAGTTATCCCATTTTGATATATTTGATAACGTGAATTTTCTTTCAAATATAACTCAATCTCTCAAGGAAATTAACAATTTGATTCAACTAAAGATTTATTGAATTCTCATTCCCTAAATATTTAGAAATATTCTCTTTAATTGTATTCATAAATGAATAGAAGAGCTTCTAGATAGACGAGCCTCCTTTTGGAGGAAGGAGAACTTTGAGGTTGAAATATTGGCTTTGTTGAAAGTATTTGCACCATTGAATTTCTTTCCTCCAAGAAGAATGTTTTGAAATGTAAATCCACACCAACTTGGAACCTAATGCAATATTCATAAGGGAGGGATTTTGGATCCCCAGGCCACCATGAGACTCTAGGGATTTTACCACAACCCATTTGATAAGATGAAACTTTTTATGGTTCTACTTACCACCCTCCCATAAAAGCTTCCTCGTAATTTTAGTTAGTTTGCAAAGAGTCCCCACTGATGCTAGGAGAGTTTTGAACTGGTAAAGAGGAAACTATGATAACACCTATTTTATAAGAACTTGATGCCTAGCCAAGTTCAACAAAATCACTCCCAATTATTGTAGCTTGGAGTTGAACTTCATAACAATTCTTGACCAGGCTTGGGAAGAATGGGATTTTAAACATGTAAGAATTCCCAAATATATGAAATCTTTCCAAGAGGCTACAAGATAAAACCCAAGAAGGAAACCTAGTGGTTTCCGAAGAAGGGAGATAATATTCCAAGAATAAATATATGATTTTTTATGATTAATAATACCTTTAGAATCTAGTAGATATTGATCTAGAACCTAATTGATGTGTTATGCAATAATTGATGAAGATCCTCCCAATAAGAGGGTTTCATTCACAAATTGGGAGTGATTTATACTCTTGATGCTTGAGACATATGTTATACCTAGAAAGCTACCATTTCTTCGTTCATATTCAAGGCATTTGCTTAATGAATCTGCCATCAAGATGTAGAGGAAAGCTGACAAGGGGAACCCTTTATGATGTTGATATTTCTAGGGAAAACAACCTAGAATAATTTTTCTTCCATAGATAACTACTTCCAATGAATTGAAAAAGAGGAGATGGCGATGGCATCTGCATTTCACATGCTTACAAACATTGCAGTTATAAGGTTAATTTCTACCATTATTGTCTCAACAAGGCATTTGACTACCTAATTCGGCTCAAAGAAGAATTTAGACCGCATCGTGAAGCTACTGGCCATAGATCCCGATGGGAATAATCATGTGATCGTGGGACTCACCAGCCACACGTTTTTGAAAACCTTGCAAACGACGAACTCATTGACCTTGAATCCCATCATCTCGAGGACATCGTGGCCTACTCTGGTGAATGCGATCACGTCTTTGGATCCCAATTCATTTTTTCCTGCAACGATTTGATATTTATTAGATTTCTTAAGTCTTATGGTGGTTGTGGTATTAGTTGCTCACAAGGAACAAAGCATGCAGGGATGATCAAGAATAGGACAGAGCGGGGGATTTTGATCCCCCCGACAAAAACCATTTGCAGAAAATGGAGGGGTTTTTTGACCGTTTGCTACTCTGGTGGCCCAGATCTGGCAAATATCTCTATTGGGAGAAGGGGTAACTACATATCTAGTGATTTTTATGAATAAATTAGCAAAAATGATGGGTCCTATGTAGATCCATTAGTAAGCTACGAGAAAACTTATGTTTCTAGTAAGGATGCAGATTTCCAAATTTTTGCACAAACCCCAACAGAAATATTGAGCATCTTGTGGACTCGAATGGATTCACTGGTGAGAGATCTAAAATTGGTGAATTATAAAAAAAATGGCATTCCAATGGAATTGCAAAACTCAATCTACACAGGCAGATCCATGTAGGACTAAAGCCGCTTATTAGACTATGATATAGAAAAAAATTCCTCGATTATCATTAACTTGAGGTTGCAGGGTGGTTCAACAGGATCTAATATAACCAAGCGTGTGGGGTTAGCCAAAGAAAAAACCAATGGATATATGTCTTTCAAAGACACCCTCAAAGAAAAGGCTGCAACATCAGGTAAACCTGAACAAACCCTCAATATTCCTAGGCCCTATATAGTAGAGCAGATGAATGATATTCTAGAAATAATAGTTGATCTAGCAGAGATCAATAATATATGTACAATATATCAAACCCAAGCAATCATTTGCAGGTTCAACGGTTTCTGGAAAAAACCTATGGATCGTTTTCAGTGGATCTTTACAACTTGGACAATAAATTATGATATTCACTTATGCTCAAAGGGTTTCTTCATTGTAAAATTTGAATCATCAGAGATTAGAGATCAGGTTTTACATGAGGGTCCTTGGTTCTGGGGAAACACAAGATTATTTATCACCCCATGGTTTCTAGATTTTGATGCTAATACAATGACAATCTCCAAAATACCGGTATGGGTAAGACTGCATAACTTACCCCTTCACTTCTGACACCGAAAAGCACTGGAAGGAATAGGCAACATACTGGGGAGATACATCAAGATGGATACACAAAGAACTGAAGAAGCAATTCATACTTTTACCAAGATATGTGTTGAGATAGACCTAAGTAAAGGACTACTTGATCCTATCCTTTTGACACACAACAACCAGTGTTGGACCAAATTCTTAGATTATGAGATCACTGCATTTAGACGACGTCTATTTCTTCAAACTGGACATCTACAAACCATATGTCCTTTGGAAAATAAAAATCCTAGGAGGAAAAAGAAACCTGTCAAAGAGCCAAAGGGATGGCATTTCCCAACACCACAACCCAAACGAAGAAGAGAAGAGGAGGAAATGGTACCCCCCATCATCGAGGAAATACCAAATCCATAATCATATTCAGCGAATGAAGAATTGAGCCAGCATGGAATAGGGGGATCAACTTCACAAAATCCAAGAGTAAAAGGTCACTCGGGCCAAGAAATGTCGAAGGAGAAGGAGATAACAGGATTCACAGGATTCAAACATCATTATACATCTCCGAGTTCAGACTCAGATAAGGAACATCTGAGGCAGACAGAAGAGAACCAACTAACTATTGTAACAAACACTTCTCATTAAGGAGGATGGTGAAAAGTAGAAAAGAAGAAAGGGAGAAAAGGGTGGCTAAGACTTTTTACTTAGTCCCAAATTTTTATTATTATTTTAATTATATATATATATATATATATATATATATATATATATATATATATATATATATAGATATATATATAAAAGTTTTTTTGTGTTTTTGCTCTAATTCTATGGGCACCATCTTTTTGAGTGGTGCAGCTTGGGATAGTAAAGGAATGCACTATGTGCATATACTTATGTAACTTTTCATAGTTAATAGGAAGTTACGACTTTTCCACACCCAAAAAAAAAAAAAACAAAAACTCAACCATAGATATGAAAAAGAAAAAATCAACCATTAAACATGAAAGAACAATAGAACATAACCATCAAACAATGAGACAAGAGGCATATAAATTACACTTGAGGCCAGGGAAAAATCCACAAGGGGAAACCCATAAATCTTTCCTTATGAGAGAGAGAGAATTCAATTTCCATCAATTTATCCAAAAGCAAAATATCAAGTGAACATCTAACCATAAGCATAAATATCAAGTGCCAAGCCATCTAACCCTTTGTTTCTTGGTTATCCTTCCTACTACATAATTCAACTTCCTCTTCTTTTATTATCTTCGTAGAATAAAGATAACCAAGAGATGTGTTTATGCCCAAATGAGGAGGAGGGATCTCAATATATAGACTTCATAAGGGGGTAAAATAAGTGTCTTCAAGAGGCCCAACTGGCCTAAACAATATGAGGTCAACTTGAAAAATTTGGAGGCAAAATTTTGAAATTCAAATTTTCAATTTCTTTTCAAGATGAAAATATCTACCATGGCTACCATATTTCCAACACTCCCTCTTAGCCAAGGAGGTACTTTTCATTCTCTCTCTTAACATCAATCTCCTCGACCAATTCATATAACTCTCGACACAAATCCTAAGGGAGAGATCACCAATCTCATCATAAGGAAAGATACATAGCATCCACCACAATGAGTGGGTTCAATCAATGAGGCCAAACCAATCATATGCACAAGGTACATCTCCTCGACCACAAACAAGGTCTCTCGACCTACAACCTAAGGGAGGAATCCCTATCTCGATCCCCAACCACTAATAAGGTCTCTTAGCCTACTTCCTAAGGGAGAGAACTCATCCTTCTCGAGCAAACCATAGGTATCCCTGCCTCAGTCTAAGGAATGGAACTCAAGACCAATCTCCCTGATCAAACCACAGGTATCTCAATCAACACTTAAGGGAGAGATCACAAAATTAGTGTCCTCAACGAAATTGGTCTCCCGGTAAAAACCTAAGGGATCACTTGAAGCCTCAAAACCAAGCTCCCCAACCAAACTCACTAGCCACCTGGTCAACTTGACCTAAGTGAGTGACAATATTCCCAACCAGTCCATAGGTCTCATAGCCACAACCTAAGGAAGATTCATGATACTATCAATCAATGGTCCCTCTCAACGAAAATCTTAGCCATTTTAGGCTTCTCGTATATGTAGAAATGTCAAGAAATTTGCTACTGCTAATGAATTTAAACTGAAACCAAGAGACACAAATTTCTTCTACTATTATGCAAAAAGGAAAACACACGATAGAAACACATGAAATGACATGCAACCATCAAAACACAAGGAACACAATGATTTTATAGGGGAACCCAACTGGGAAAAACCCCTCTGCTGCTTTGCAGTAATTCAGATGAGAATATGGATCAATTACAATGACTGCTTTACACATGAAGCACACCTTGCACTGCAATTATGATCCCCTGCTATCTGACCTGCTCTGACTAACACTTAGCCAAAATATGCCTTAGCTTTCCTCCTATTTCGTTGTGAAATCTTTGAGGAAATTAGCCCTTAAAAAATAGGAGAATTCCTTATTTCCTTCAATCCCGAAGGAATTGATCACTTGCTCTAATGCAACAACTATACACTCAACTAATATACAATAATAAATACATTGATGCATTTTTCCTCCACTTAACTAGGCAATTCAAATTCCATGCATCACTCGGACTATTTTTAGTAAATTGATCAAATAACTAAGAGATCAGTGAGTTAACAACAATCATTACTTCTCAACTTAACTCCTACTGACTCTACTAATGACTAGAGCTCAGATAACTAAATTTAACTAGCAATAACTCCACTAGATTTTAGCAATCAACCCATTCACAACTCTACTTCTATCCCACACACTCGAATTTATTGATTTAAATAGGAGACAAGACCATGTCACTCCAGCTAACTGCAATCCAAGTCATCCTGCTGATGTGGAAAATCTAATTTCTCCATTTGACTAAGGCACAATTCAAATGAAGCCTTTTATTGCTACAATTTTAACAATATAAACATCATCAACCTACTTAACAACAAAAAAGTAGCCATCGTGGATTTCATCACTTTATCAAACATTCCAGTAGAAAATAACATCCAACTATTCATTTAACATAAACCACAGTTTCTCACAGAAGAAAACATCAACAACCACGGTCAATTGTAGCAGACAACAGGTGGCTTCTCACAGAAGCAAATATAAGCAACCCAAAATACATCAAGTATAGATAAAGTAAACAATTCCATGCATCAGGTGGTTCGTTAAGCCATTCAAAAAATCAACCAAGTCAACAATAAAGTCTTGCATCTTCTTCAAATCTTCATCATGGAGATGTCCAAGGACTCATAGTTCATTATTCCAAATTGTGACAAGAATTTCATCAGGTTCATATGAAAACAACTCCCTCTTACACAGGATACATAAGTCCTTAGCCCTTGTCAGAAACATTTCATCAATACATAGAAAAATCACAGGCTCATCTTCAGTATATATACAAATCAACATTGTTCTTCAAAAATTCTATCCATCTACATCATGGAACATATTTCTTTTTGTCATAGATTAAAACATGCTTCAATTAGGCCAATCTTGTTTGCTCCCTTTCATTACAAAGCTCATCCAACTTGTTCTTCCATCCATTTTCAATTATTGAGACAGCTTGGTAGTCTTCATTATGTACTTGCAATATTCATTAGAAGGCCATGGAAGAATAAACATAACCAAGCATACAATTACACGAGACTCATGATGAAATAACAAACAAGAAGCTACTTATCTCTTGAGAAAGTATTAACTCCCTCTTGATATTAGCCTTCTCAGATCTAGTCAACCTTGTCCACATCAAGGAGTCCATATCATCATCATCATTAGGGAGTTGATCTTATCCACATCATCATCAAGGATTCCACATCATCAACATCATATGGAATTGACCTCATCCACATCATCATCAAGGAGTCCACATCATCAAGGGATCCATATCATCATCAAGGAGTTGACTTATTTCACATCATCTTCAAGGAGTCCACATCATCAAGGGGTTCATATCATCATCAAGGAGTTGAATTATTTCACATCATCTTCTAGGAGTCCACATCATCAAGGGGTCCATATCATCAACAAGGACTTGACTTCGTTCACATCATCTTTAAGGAGTCAACATCATCCGTCACGATTTAAAAATAAAAGAAATACAAGATACTTATCTTTTGAGAACATGTCATCTCTCTCCTAATCTTCAGGCCTTCTTGCATCCATTCTACAAATCAACCTCATCATCAATATTTCAAATCTTATGGTATCTAGGGCTCCTTCATTTATGCGGAAGCAATTAATCAAGACCTTTTTTCCAACCCTAACGATTTCATAGTGTTAACAATAATTCAACTAGGGTTTTGACCTCAAACCCTAATAATTATTTAGTCGAGGTTTTACAAATTCATTCATTTCCCAACTTCATTATTCTTGATATCAGACCTAAGGTTTGGTCCATGCTCCTTAAGCTTTCTTTTCCAAACCCTATCCAATCTAATGTCCAAAACTTTCCAATACCTTGAATTTTCTTCAAATGTTTAGATGGCACTCATTCTTGCAATCTACATCATTCTTGTTCTTAAAATTAGTGTTAGGCCAAACCTTTATCCAAAAATATTCCATAAGTCTGGTCAAACATTCATACTTCCAAAGCCTAGTTACAATCTCATCAAGTCTTAAATCCTTAGCAATAATAGACTTTAGTCTTAGCAAATAGAGTAATCTTGAAATCCTTCTTTGTTAGTATTTAAAATTCAAAGTAGTGTCGTCACAGTATTTTCCATACATGCAATTCATTATTGTTGATTGCTTCAAAGGTCTGAACAAAAAGTTCAAAAGAAGAAGAAGAAGAAGATCATTAGTAAAATTACAATAATCATGAACACATTTTTGAAGGCTTACAAAGGATCATGACTATTATAATTTTTTTAGGTGATACAGTGTTGAATCTTGGAACTTAGAAGGGTTGGCTCCTTTACTTTCAAGTCAACTTCTACAAAGAAAGTCGTCCATATTCTATATATAGGATTAAGCTTAGTAGCGAAGTTAATCCTTCATTTTTTGTTCATAGAGATCTCTGTGAAAGACTAGAAATATTAAGCATGCAAATTTTGATCATAATTTAGACTTGATTGCAAAACACAAAGACAAAGTGTCTTAGAAACTTGAATATCCTCAAATATAGTGCCTCATAACTTTTTACCAAAGTGAGAGCTACAATTATAATTCATATCACCACAGGTATTTGTAATTAGATTTTTTTCTTTTGATATGTGAGAGATATGCCTTCAGTCTTCTTTTCTCGAAGATTTTGACTTGATCCTTGTTCTGATGACACAATAAGCTTGGATCTAATGTCTTCTTCATACAAGACTTGTCTTAATGATTCACCTTTAGACTTGTTACAACAAACCTTCCAACCAACTCAAACACCTTGAATTACACATAATCTGAATTCCACAGAAGGGTTCAAATGCCATTCAAATTAATGATCTTGACCACATAGATAGTCAATCTTAGACTCACCACGCCAATAAATTTACCCTTCAAGGAGTTCCACAACTAGGTCAACCTTTTCCTCAATATATCATGAGCCTTAGACCTTCACATATGTCACAAAACCTTCACAAAGATATGATGCCTCAAGAGCTCGCATAAACTATAGAGGCAGTGCCAAAAAATTCAGCCTAAGCCATAACAAGTTCAGATCTTATTATCTATCTATAGGGATAATTTGGATGTTTCTTTGGTGCTTCAATCTTGCAGCAAATTTTCCTCCATGCCCTACTCATGAATCCTCTTCTCACTTCAGATTCACATGGCACATGAAGCTTCACAAGACTTCATCTTCATATCCTTATAGATTATTGGATTAATATAGACTTAATTTCCATTCTATAATTTGTAGATTTCATATTTTAATCAAATTTAAGATCCGATACTATTTCACAAGATAAAGAGACTTACTTTACTTGGATAACACAAATTATTTGGTCCACAAAGATTAGATTTTCAAAAAGGTTAGATTTGCATTTAGAACTCACATTATTCCACAAAACTTACATTTATAACTCACATTATTCCACAAGATTCACATTATTTCACAGAGAAAGGAAGCCTCATGTTCACATAGATTCCACAGAAAATCAGTGTCTCGAATAACAAAGATATGAAGCCTAAGATCTTGCACATAAAAAGCCACAAAACTTGTGTCTTTGGAGTCACAAAACTTGTACATATATGGCCATAGAACTCACATATATATAGATTGCACAATTATAGAGAATACATCCACAAATAGGCTCACATTAAAGGATCTACGGAGCTCGCATAAGGGTTGCCACAGAGCTCGCAAATTTCCACATACTTCTCATACCTCAAAGTAGTGGCCTAAGAGGATATTTAGTCCTTTATCATAGGTTTGAACCTTTTATTTCAAAAGGCATTATAGGAACGACCTTCTTTCACAAGAATTATAGAATTCAATCCTTTCTTATATTCCATAAAATTTCTTGCTAGAGAGGCTTGCTTTTCATAGAAGAGGACCTTGCTTGCATTCACTCCTCTTCAACCTAGCTTTGATACTATGTTGAGATTTCTAGAGTAAACAATCTATAATATTTTTTCTCCCACAGATAACTACTTACAATGACCAGTTAGCTTTAATTTCACATATCATTCATCCAATATAATTAAGTAGTTATACATAAGAAAAATCCAACCGTTAAACATGAAAGAGCAGTAGAAAATAACCATGAGATAAGAGACACATAAATTAGGCTCGAGGCCAGGGAAAAACCCATAAGTCTTTCCTTATGAGAGGGAGGGTTTAATGTCCATCAATTTATCCACAAACAAAACATCAAGAGAAAATATAACCATAAGCATAAAGATCAAGTGCCAATAGAATTTGACCTCCTTTTCTTTTATTATCTTTGCAAAATGGAGACAACCAAGAGATTTGTTGATTCCCAAATGAGGAGGAGGGCTCTCAATATATTGACTTCAAAATGGGGTCGAATAGGCACCTTCAAGAGGCCCAACCGACCTAAAAGATATGAGACTGACTTGAAATATTTGGAGGCAAAAATTCGAAATTCAAATTTCCAATTTCTTTTGAAGATGAAAATACCAACCATGGCTACCATATTTCCAACAGATGAAGCCCACTTGAGGCTTTAAAAATGCCCGAGGAGAGACCATTCACCAAGGGGGAGATCCAAAGGGAATAAATACCAACCTCCACCCATTTTATAAATTTCCCATATGTTGTATCTCGATTTGACCCTCTTTAATTTGGGCTATCTTTGCAAATTATATTTCACTTAGACGCTCATCCTGTGAATCACTAACATTATTTTGTCTGTCAAAACCCATATTTTCCATGCTAATGTGCCCCCTATAGTTAACATCTACCTTAGTTATTTAAAGCCACTTATCAAAATCACACTTCCTTTGAAACATTTGAACATAACAATAATATAAAGATTGACCACATTCGAATTACATGATATAATTTAAGGGTAATCATCAAATAATTTTTTATTTTTATTTTAACAATAATGGGCAATATTGACGTTATAAAATACCTTATAAACCATGCTAATTAATGTTATATATCAATAGATATGTATAATTCCCATAAAAAGTGGAAAGTAAATAAAAATAAAACTTTCATCTCAAAACAAAACCCACTTTACATGCATGTATGGAATCTCATCGAGCGAAACTCAACCCTTTCATACAACGGGTCACACATCACATTTAAATTTCACATAGCTCTCTACCGATATCAAGATTTAACCATCCATTTATCTACTTCTAACTTTACACTCTTTTTTTTTTTTTTAATTAAACATGAAACTTGTTTAGATATTTTAGGGTTTTGTCATATATGGGTTAATTAGGTTTATATTTACTCTTGAATATTAAATTAAAAGGTTGGTTTTTTTTTCCCCAAATATTTACTCTTGAATACTAAAACAAAAGATAACACAATATCTTACATATAATGAGAGACACATAAAGTGTATAGGGTACCAATAATAGTTTTACCTCAAGATTATTTGAAGAAAATAGTGATGCAACGAGGTAAGAAAATAATTTAACTTCATTTTATTTCTAAATCGTTACATAATTTCGAAGGAACTAATTCTCATTTTTATGTGATGCAGGAAGGTTAACAGGACATGACTTAAATATTATGACCATAGATATTTTAACTTGGTTGGAATAAGTTACAACAAAGAAATAATTTATTTTACTAAATAACCACATATTCAACAAGAAGCCATTAATCTAAGTTACCACTAACCCGAAGATTCTTATTAAGGGAGAAGTTATTAAAAGAGGAAATAGTAAACCAACTTTCAATGAAATAAAAAGGCTTTGAACCATCAAAGCAAAAGAGTTTTTTTTATGCAGGGGCAAGAGACAATGCTCAGGAGAGATTGGTGGTCCAAATTTTTATGCAGTAGATCAAAGATAAGCTAGCACATCTATCTCCCATAATGTAGATTCGGTCCATCTCTTCTTCTTGTGAATGTAAAAATTTTCTTATGTGAATTCAAAATCTAGACTATGAGTGTGTATAAATGTTTCCTTGACAATTTTAATCAATGATTAATTTATTACATAGAAATATACAATATTTCCTAGATATGTTTTAATGTTTGTGTTAGGGTTTGACTTATGTGTCTTCCTAGAACTTCAAGATTAGTTTGATATACATTATTGCTAATTAGTCATGGTAGATATATTTTTCAAAATGAATCTTGCAAAGTTTATAATTGTTTTGTAAGTTATTAAGTTTTCATGAAGGATTCATTGTTTTCAAGCATATAATGAATTTATTCATATAAATTTAGTACGCTTTTTACTATTAAATGTATGTGGAAATACTAACAATATGACCATTTATGTTTAATATATATGTATTTTTCTATGTATGTGGACACAAATGCTATTCACTTCGACATATCCTTCTTCTTAACCTATCCCCTACTAAATTTGAGAATCTTTTGTTGTGGGAATGACGATGCCTATTGGACATTTTTTTCGATTAGCATGCTTTAATTGAAGTGTTCATTATCTCCACTACATTATTAATTCCTTACTTCTTTATCTTACATGCCATCATTAACTTGGCAATCTAATTCTTTAAACAATTTCTATAAAGTAATTTGGGGCAATTATCATTTGTAACATGTCCAGGGTTACCCACTTTGGTTCAAGGGCCAACCCAAAACATAAAGTGGGGAATTTTTGTAAACTTCCATTAGATGCCTTGGCATCTACCCTTCATAGGGTCAATCTGTGGAACAACACCATTAAAGCTAAACCGAGATAACACTATTAACAAAATGTCTTGATTGACACGATCAAATGCATTTGCCATATCAATTTTGATGAGCATAAATTTATCCTTCCTTACGCTACTATAATGTATGGATTCTTGGACCAAGACGATATTATTTGTTATGTGCTTTTGGCCCATGAACCCCCCTTCATTATTAGAGATGTGCTTGGGAAGGAGAGGCTTTATGCATTGTGCTAAAATTTTAGAAATTTTATTACATGAAACATTGCATAAAGAGATCAGTCTATACTTTTTTTTTTCTCTGTAAAAACTATCTATTATATTATGTACAGTCTTGTAATTACAACCAGGATAACAAGATGCCCAAGGCCATCAGTGGCGCTGTGGGCTTGACTTTTGCTGAACAAAACATGCCCAGACCGGGGCTTTACTGCTGTGCAGAGACACTTAAGTATTGAGGACCAGACAAAACCGTAGCAATTCCAGAACGCCCACGCAGGGGCGCGATGCCACTTTGAACCGCCCACACAGGGGCCCGAAAACTACCATGAACCACCCACGCAGGGGTGCGACTGCAACCTTGGACCACCCACACAGGGGCACAAAAAACTGTCTTAAACCGCCCACGCAGGGGCATTGGAGCCAAAACATAAACATCCCGCTCTGGGGAATCAGAATATTATACCCAGGACTCGAGTTAACCAAAACATACCCAAAGACAGAAGCTAGACCAGAAGGAACCAGAACAAAACCTGAGCAATGCGGAGTGAGGAAGAGGTGGTCCATCCGAAGGCTATTCTGGTGGCTTCTCCTCCACCACTTCGCACCAGCCGTATCGTTCCCGAAGTGCTTCCCAATCCTCCTCCTCGTTTTCCTTGGTGGTTGAGGTTTCCTGAGCCAGAGGGCTTTTTGGAGCCTGCCCCGACGTCGCCGCTGGTGGCTGTTCTTCCGCTTCCTGGCTTCCCACTGGGGATTTTCCCAAGCTGCTTGCGCCTTCATCTTCCTCAGGTTCTTCGAGGAAGAGGACTGAGACGTGGGCGTTGATGCATGGCTTATCCCTCGTGCTGCCAAATGAGAATATGGCAGACCCAAATGCTGGAGCAGGAGCAAGCTCCGCCTCATAATCGCTCGTGTCTAGAATCTGGCTGGCCTGAAGGGGAGTGGCCGAAACTCCTCTGTGGCATCGATAGCGACAACATTGCACCTTCGGTCTGTCAGCTGGAGGGCGAGCTGGCCTTCCACGCGCTGGTCCTCTGCGACAGAACATTGCTGCAAGGCCAAGTGAGGATGTAGAAGCTGTAATGGCTCTGCGCCCCACAGTCCAGAGCCCCCTTCAAACAGTGCCCCCACAATACACAATGTAAATTCTGGAAATAGAACCCACAGCCCTGGATAACTGAACAAGGAAGCCACAGATGAGCGTCTGAGCGCCATGATCCAATCTGCCTCCCTTAAAATGAAATCGAATCACCGTAGATGCAACCCGCCTACTTGCCATGGTATCATAGCCTGCATTAATGGCCTGCCACCTGCCCTTAATTGTAATTCCATGGCGGCGGAGAGCGGAGTTAATGAGGAGCTTGGACACGGGATGGCACATGGCCTCCCTATGGCTCTGAGTTGACATTTGTCTCGTCACCCGCATCCGGGGGAGATCGGTCTATACTTGACGAAGGAGGCCAAATTGAATTCTTTTGGAATCAAGGCAATGAGGGACAAGTTAATCCCTCCTCCCATACAATCATGCTTGAAGATGTAATGCACCAGATGAATAAGATCAAACGTAAAGAATTCCCAATAAGCCTAATAGAGGTTGGTTGAAAACCCATTTGGACCTAGAGTTTTTTTTGGGCTCAAAGAAAATAATGTTTTCAGATCTCCTTTTCTATAATGCTTCACAACAAGTCCAAATTGTTGCCTTCGGATGCCAATTTTGGGATTTTATCTAATATATATCATATAGTTTCCTGTAAATTGGTTACAATCTAGGCATAATATAATGAGTTAAAGTAATAAATAGACACCCTTTGTATCCCCTTAAATTTTGTGATCTACACTCCATCCATGTTAACAAAATGTAAGATTATTCCTCCAATCCTATGCTTTAACTTGGTTATGGAAGAACATGGTGTTGTATTCTCCAGCTAGCTACCATAAGCTACAGGATCTGAGGTACCATTCTTCCTCTTCTAATTTGAGTGTGTGATGGAAGGCCTCAAATTATGCTTACTCATATTGTAGAAGCTCCTTTATGATGACTCCCTGCTCTATTTTCCTTTGGGATTCTTCCAAATTTGATTTATGCATGTTTATTTTGGCCTCACTACCTTATTATTTGTTTTTATCCATTGTTTAATGGCTAAATTCAAATTTTTGATTTTTTGTTTCTACATGATAATTGGAGAACCAATTTCCCACCTGTTCCATGGTGCCTTTACCAAATCCAATAAGCCTTCGGTTTTTATCCAAAGAGGAGAGAAGCAAAAGGGAAATGTCGCATAGTTTGTTATCTACAATAATTTAAGAGAAATTAACTAATGATCTGAACTCGACCAAGGAATAATTTCAAAGGATACTTGAAATTCTCGAGATAAAATGGAACATGAAACTAAAAATTTGTCTAGGCAAGATGTAATATTCCCTAGTCTAGATCTATGATTACTCTATGTAAATATGTTGGCATCCAACCTTATATCCATTAGATCCAATGAAGTAATTAGATCCTATAAACTTTATTGAAACTGATCTTGGACTGGGGAGTAGTCTCTGAGGTATTTGGGAGACACCTAACATTTGATCTTTCTTGTATTTTTAACAAACACATATACTTTAACAACATTACGCACCTTGTTGATTGAAGATGAAGCAAGCAAACCACTAACCAATGAGGTGTTGAATGTGAGTCAATAAACTTGAAAACAAAGGTAGACCAAATCAAACAAGTCCCCCCAGAAGCCCCCCTTGGTCCAATCACTCTAAGCCCATAATTTTGCCATAATTTTGACATCTTTTGGATGGATACTTGTTCCCCAAACTTCATCTCATGGAGCAAGAAGATGACTGAAATTTCCATTTTTATTAGAGATTTAACTTCAGACATTCGTTTATCAAATTCTAAACCCTGAAAATTCCAAGAGAGGAATTTCAATATTTACTACGTGATTGGTTGCCTCCAGAATGGTGACCAAGGCCACTTTTCTTGACATTTATAGTGACCATTTTAGACGGATTTATTATCATTTGAGTCCCCATTTCCTTTTTTTTTTTTTTTGGAGCTACTGATTTATCTTCTTCCATGCTTTTCTTTATGAATGATCTATTTTTGTATCCAATTTTTCATTTACAAAGCTTACTGGTAATCCTCCATGTTGGGATTTAAGTGCCACGAGAGAGTGAAATTCTTCTTCTTCTGTATATAAACCCTCTCCTTAAGTCCCCACAAGGGCCTCCTCTAGTGGAGGCATCCCTTCTGACACTATAGGAGAAGAGGGCTTAGTGGGGCTTGGTTCCTTCTTTGTTATCATCGCAGTAGTTGAAATTTCCCTTGTTTTGATTTAGGGATGTCTTGTCATTACTAGCAGAGTTTCTATCTCTAGGTGCTAAGCCTTGCTTTTTTTAAGACATGGGCCCTTTCCATTTTTGGCTTTTGGTCACTTGAGGAGGAGCTTGGTTGTTCATCCTTATAGGGCTTCTTATCCTTTTCTATTTCTACCATGTTCTTCATCATCAAGTTGCTTTAATACTTATTTTACGTCTTCTTGCAATTGTGTGTGAAATGGCCATATTCATGGAAACACTTGCATTTAAATGGAAGTTGATCGTAATCAACTTCAAGTATGTGCAACCAATTGCCTAGGTTTAGATATATTGCTACTGATAAACCCTTGTCTAGGTCCACCTCCACACAAATCCTTACAGAGGCTTGCAATATTTCTTGTAGCTTAGCTCGATTGATGCATTTGTGAAGGGCATTTCCTATACTCTTAAATGTTTCCTTATTCTAGCAATGTAGCGGGAAGAAGGGAATTTGACCCATATCGGGATTTTTATCAGAGTATTAATTCAGGATTAAAATATGGACTCCAACAATCCAAATATAACCCTTAGGCTCCTATCAAGTAGGACCCATTCTTGAAGATGAGATCTCAATTTTCTTTGTCTTCGAATAGGAAGGTGTAAAACCCTCATCTACAAAATGATGTTGAAACCTTATTTTTAATCTTAGGTATCTAGTTCTTATCGATCCATGTCTACAAGGATCTCAGAGAGGACCATAAACCCATAAACTGTTGAATAAGCCCCCAATTTGTAAGCTTCAGGGCCATCGATCTAGATTGAGAGACATGAATCTCCACCTTTGGAATATTGTTGACATTCTACACAAATTTAGAGGATCCAACCTTTTGGAAATGTGGTCGTTCAACAAATAGGGCATTGAATGTCGTTATGTATGGACGGGATGGTGAGGCAGGGGGGGATGAGGGCCATCCCAAACCTTGATCCATCTTCGACGAATAGAGGAATCTAACAAAGGGTGTTGGGCTAAGTAGTGTGCACCAGGCTACATAGAGTGTCCCTATGTCTTGTAACAGAGAAATTCCTCTTATTTAGTAAACTTGCCAAATCAATTTGACTCTTGCCAACTTGAATTCAAAAGAGTTTAGTAGCATTAATTTTGATTAAGCTCAAAAATGAGAAAGAATAATCAACAAGGGGATGCTTACATAGTTATAAAGAGTCTTAATGTTATTGAAACTAAGATGCACCTCTATTTGCACAAATACCAATTCTTTTTTTAATACTATACTTGAGTATGTCTCCTAGTTTTGCATAACTAACTGCATCCTAGATTACATCGTTGCAACCTTCCTTTGCATACATTTTAATTAATCATTCATTATTAACAAATAATTTAAACACTGCAATTTATAGTAAACCACTAGTGTTGTAGCTATCTTTGAAAATCAAGGTGAAGACTTGCACAACATATCAAAATGTCTTTTTTTTTTTTTTTTTTATTATTATTCACTTTGATTGGTAATATCTTTCAACAAACCATGACCACATATATAACAATGACTAGGTACAAATGGGATGAGGGAAGAATACAATAACTTTGATTTTTTCATGGCATTGCCATTATCTTGCTCTTAGAGAAGGAAGAAGAATCTAACTTTGTAATCGGAATAAAGTACAAGCTATTTTTATTCCATGTTAAAAAAATCGTTATCAACAATCGCAACATTGAATTTACCAAACCGACACTAAAATTCTAGGAATGGTGAACCAAAGATTTAATGGTTATACCTAGAGAGAATTTTCTTGGGGTTTTAGACCAAAAAGGTCAACATAACTTAGCTCTAGAGAATTTTCATGCCATAAAACAAGGATAATACCTTATTCCGAACATGTAATAATGAATTCCCAACAACCTCACGTGATTAAGGATTTGAGAAAATGTGTTCTAATGCATACAAATGTTAGTCAACAATGTTTCCCACAATTACAAATGGCCTTCAAGAGAAAGTATAACAAATTTGTGCAACTTCAATAGAAACTTGATTGGTTCAGTTCTTTTAATTAGATTGACCTAGTTCTCAACCTTCACACTAAAAATATATTAAAACATCACTTTCATTAATACCTAAGTAGATATATATGACAATTCATTTTGCAAATGTCAAGCATTCAAACTTGCCTTAATATGAATGACAAGACCCATTTTTCTCATTGATTACCTCTTATCGAGGATAAGCCAAGCACTTAAACACTAAATTTAATTCAAGAAGTACCTTTGATAGGCACCCCTAACTAGAGGATGAAATTTAAAAAATAGGGAAACACCTTGAAAGCAAGAAGGTAAAAAAAAAGAGAACACAACAAGAAATTAGATGGATAATTAATTGAAAGACCAACATCCCTAAGGAAGATAGGGGGACATCAAACTGGAAATAAATATAGAAACAACTTTAAGAAAGGGCAATAGAGGTGTCAAGTGAGGTGTTCATTAAGCTGAATAAAATATGGAGGAAGCTTCAAGAAGGGTGATGGAGATAAAGTGTTTGCAGGTCATCAAATGTAATGCCTTAAACATAAAATCCACCACAAAATTTTTATGGGAAAATTTGTTTAGGGATATTCTTTGATGGAAAACATCAGATTTGAACCTATCATTTATGGAATAAATATGTAATGAATAAATAAATGAAAAAATATTAGTGAAAAATAAATATTTACATGCACACTTTAGGAACCATTATGGGTTTTTAAAGCCATGGCACAAAACTAATAGAAACAAGCGTGAAGGGCATGCAATGGCTAGTCCCTACCCAGTACAAAGTTTTATTATGAAACAATGCACTTTCTAATAGAGATAATGTTTATTTTTGTTGAACCTTAATTAAAAAATTCACAATCAAGGTAGATGGCACTTAATCAATGTGATGTTATATGGTCCTTAATGCACTCACACAAGGAACAAGGAAAGCATAAATATAAGTAGTGGTTTAAGTGACACAAATACTAGAAGTAGCATATATACTAGTAAAGTAGGAAGCAATTATAACAACCATAGGGTTGGTTGCTTCACTGCGAGCGTAGGAATAATTAGGATAAGTTGTTTTAGTTAGAAGGGTAGATTAGGAAATAGATATAGTCAAAGAAGCAAATATATTAACAACATAGGCAACTTATTGCTGATGGTCAGAAAAATTCTACCAACAATAATGAGAGAGTATCAATGGATGACAAGTCCTAATCAAATCCACTCTCTCTCGATATGGTGATATCCATAGGTATGTGGGCTTAATGTCGCCAAAAGAGAATTTTGGATATTATATACTATCAATCCAAAGATAAATATATGTAATCTAAAACTAATATATATTATATATATATATATATTATATATATATTCTATTATATATATTATATATATATTAGAGAGAGGTATAGAGAGAAGAGAGAGAGAAGAGGAGAGAGAGAGAGAGAAGCAGATTTTAATGTTTTCAAACACGAGCAAAAGTTTATTACTAATTCACAGATTCTAACAAAGATTTAAGCTCAAGTAATATTTTATTATTTATGAATAATAGTTATTCTTAGTTTATTAATATAAATATACTTTAGCTAATAAATATTTTATAGCGAATGTTGATATTGAAAAACAAGAAAAAATCATGCATCAAAGTGAGAGGAATTGAAAACTTAGAGAAATATATTCTAAACAATTGTAGCTCCAATAATCAAATTTGATAACAAAATTATGGCCTTCAAATTTTATTATTCTCACTAATAATAATACACACACAATACAAAGTTTTCCAACCCTTTCTCATTTGAAAGAGTTGCTTTTTATTATACTAATTTAGCACTTAATGTTTGCATTCAAATTCCTAAGATTTTTTGTTATATTAGTGTCAATAATTTGGAAAAAATCATTTGGAAAATCCTTTGATTATTCATCTTGGTCACAATAATGATACAAATACTTTCTTTTTCTAATAAAGGAATTTCTCTTTGTATAACAAATCAAAATTTGTTATAGGGGTGGCAGGAGGGGGAGGGATATTACTAAATATCGAAGGAAACATTGTGGATAAATTTTCATGAGGACTTGGGCAGAAATCTAATAACCAAGCAGAAATGTATGGGCTCTTTCTGGGGGTATCTCTAGCCCAAGATTGAGGCATCAAAGACATTATCATATTGGGTGGTTCTGTCATGAATATTCACTACTTGAGAACTGACACTCCTCCAAAAGATAACACCTTAAGAATTTGATATTGTCGAATAAAAATAACCCTCCTCTCTTTATCTAACTCTTCCTTTATCCACATTCTCAGAAATCTCAACTTCGAATTTGACCTCTAGGCCAATAAAGCTTGCCTTCTGGCTAAAGGGAAAACTAAGGCCGATGGTATAAGTGGGTATGCCTTGATCCCTTAAAGGATTTCATGTTTATATCCTTAATGCCTCTCTCTCCTATGTCCCTTCCCATTGTGCCCTTGTACTACCTCCCTCACTCATCCTTCCCCTCCCCTCGTAACTATATCTATTTGATGATTTATGTTAATCCCCCTAGCCTTGCTATGATTTTTCTTTGTCAGATAAACATGGATGGAGTTGGAAACTTTCTCCATGCAAGTGTGCCTGCCTTAATTTCACCTGTGTGGATAGAAATTCTCATAATCTAGATCTTCTAAATAGTTATGGTTGCATCACCTTGGATTGTTTCATTATGATTTGTCTACCTCAGAGTACTAGAAGCAAGTATGTTGAAATGATAGATTGCCCACGACTCCCATGGTGTGATGATGATAAATCATGTTGTGGGAGTCTGGGTTCATTTGCATTATGGGAGTGGAGTTGCTTCAGAATTTAGAATTCTTGGTGGATTTTGAAGTGGGTCACCCCTGTTTCAAGGGTAGCATATGGATGGTGGTGTAATTGGAAGCTCTGCTATGAGCTTCACATTTCACTAAGGGCTTCCTTCTACTATGAAAACATTGTGTGGGTGCAACATCACTGCAACTAGGTATTGTGGTGCTTTGGTCTTTCAGGGTTAGAGGTAAGCTTTTCAATTCTCCACTTCATGAAATTTTCCTCGAGCAAAGGAAAATTCTCTGCTTTATGTCTTATCTTTTCCCTCATTCTGGTTGCTCAATTGGTGGTGGGTCGCTCTTTCTTACAATGTTATGGGTTTATAAGAAACTCTTTCATTTCAAATTGTGTTTGTTGGGTATTGTGTTGGAACCTCTTGGAAATTGTGTCCTCCTTTGGTTGTCCTTGGTTCTTTCCCCTTTGTTGCTCAATATTTGTAGTCCTATTCGTCTTGTTCTTGCATAATTTTGGCCCTTTGATGGATTCTAAATATTCATACTCAAATTCCTTGGATCTCACAGCATGTGACCATTGCAAAAAAGAACTTGGAGCTATTAATTTGGAAATCTATGACTTGCATGTCATTATGTATCAACAACAGGCTTTAGAGTGCAACCTGCTTGACATAATTTTGACTTTACAACAAAGAGTTTCTCAGTTGGAAGATTAGGTGGATGCTCTGCGAAGTAATATCATGGGACTCCAACTACAAGTGGTCCATCCACCCAACCCACCTACAGATCCCTCCTGTGACATCAACCTCAACAGGCCATCGAACCCTACAAATTAATCATAATTGTCATGTTTGGTTTCAAATGCTTATGTTTTTTGTTCCAATTTTGCCACATATACTCGTCTCGGCAAATAAGAGCATAGTTAGGACTGGGAATTTCTGTTGTAATCTAGGTAAGGGAAAATAGATGCAACTTGACATCCCACATGTCTTTGAGAAAAATGAACTTGTAATTCTCCCAATTATTTGTCGCAACTGAGCGCGTATTTAATACAAATTAGTACTCATTTATGTTAAAAAAAAAACAAATTAAATTTTTTGCACATGTGACTTTGGTTGCTTCAGGATGTTGAATGTATATTATTGTTTATTGGTCCATGAGCAGATGCCTTAATCTTCATTTGTCCAATTCTTTCTTTATTTTTTTTGCTCTTCTTGCATTCTAGGTCCACAAGTTTATTTATTTTACTACAAATTTGCAAAATTTAAATAAAATAAGATAATTAATAAAACTTGCTAGATTTCTTTTTAAATATACCATTCGAATAATTTTATCTACAACTATAAAAATATTAATAATCAATCTTATGAAAATTGTATTTGGCCCAATTTAATCACTAGCACGAGCAACAAGGAATGCAACAATATAAGTAGTGGTTTAAGTGGCATCAATCCGAGAAGTAGCATATATACTAGTAAAGTAGGAAGCAAATATACCAGCCATAGGGTTGGTTGCTTAATCGTGCGCACAAGAATCATTATGATAATTTGTTTTATTTAGAGGGGTAGATTAGGCAATAGATCTAGTCAAAGAAGCATAGCTATTAGTAACATAGGTAACTTATTGTTGATGGTCAGAAAATTATACCAACAACAATGAGGGAGTATCAATCGATGGCAAGTCCCAATCAGACTTAGTCTTGTTTGGTATGGTGATATCCATAGGTATGTCGGTGTGATTGTCACCAAAAGAGAGTTTTGGATATGATATAATATCAATCCAAAGAGAGATATATGTAATATAAAACTAATACTATATTATTTCATCCTAACTATATATATAGGAGTGAGTTTATATGTTTCAAACACAACCAAAAGATTAATTACTGAATCATAGGAAACAATTCACAGATTCTAACAAATATTTAAGCTCAATTATATATTTTGTTATTTATGAATAAATAGTTATTCAAATATAATATTATAAATAAATCTTGCAGTTGTTTACGAGAATTTTCGGCAAAATCACATAAAATAATCATTTGTTCGACGCGTTTCGAACCAACCAGTGTGGTTCATCGTCAGGACAAGTTGAAGAACAGATCCAGCCTAGCATGTGAAATAGTCCGAGCAGAGATTCCAACGGCTAATTTAACAACTAAATTAGCTGTTGGAATCTCTTCTCAGACTATTTCACATGCTAGGCTGGATCTGTTTCTTCAACTTGTCCTGACGATGAACCACACTAGTTGGTTCGAAACGCGTCGACAAATGATTATTTATGTGATTTTGCCGAAAATTCTCTAAACAATGTTATGGATCACAGAAGTCTAAATTCCTTAATCTTGCAGTTGATAAATATTTATTAAAGTGGAGGTGTTTTTTTGCGGCTTTAATTGAATCCCATGTGAGATTAAGGGATGAGGACGATGAACTAATTTAGGTGTTTGCACAGAAGGTGAACTATACTCCAAAGGATGGATATCCTATTATCCATGCTAGCCATAAACCCGATTCATTGGATAGTTGGTGGAGAAGCATATGGAAGCTAAAAGGCCCGTCGCGTACTCATCTATTATTGTGGAACATCATTATGGACAAAACCCCAACCGGAACAAATCTCAGAAAATGATCTTTGTAGGGACCTATATGGTGTGTATTATATCGTGAGGAGGAGGATCAAATCACCATCTCTTTCTCTGCTACCCTATAACACTACAGGTCTGGGCACAGGTGTTACATACTCTTAATTTAACACTTACATGGGCTGGCGATAGTATACTAAATGCCTGGAACCGGTGGTGGGCTGAAGCAATAGGCCTAAGATCCTGAAATCTTCCATTAATGGTGTGCTAGCACATATGTATGAGCCGGAACAACAACATATTTCATGGGAAGCTTATAGTATGGCCTTTGATTATTCCCAATATTTGTAACAGCTATATGGAAATTCTGGTTGATGAACAGATTGCCAAGATTTGAACCATTACCCCGGAAGTCATAGACAAAGAGCACCCTTGGGCCTATTTCGACAGATCAACAAAGGAACAAGGTTGTGGCGATGGCATTATCCTCCATTTATCCAAGTCACATTATTTCCACATCTGTTTGGGGTTGGGAAATGGCACAAATAACTTTTTCGAGCTCCTTACACTCGCCATCTCTTATATTTTCCTATAAACAAAAACTGCAAACATTTACAAGTTTATGGGGACTCCAAGCTTGTTATTAACTGGTTCAATTGCATTTCTACATGTCATGCATATACACTCAGAACCATATTGGATGATGTTTTGTTTTTAAAAAGACATTTTAATCATGTTTCATGTGCTCATATCTACAGGGAGCACAATGATCCTGCGAACAGGATCTCAAAAGAGGCAACACATCATCCTAGAGGGGAATGGCTGATCAGGGAGCACACACCTGAACATATCTACCATTATTTCAAAAGAGCATACATGGATCAGGAACTGCAAAGGGCTGACAAGCCCTAACTTATCTATTTTCGGTTATTACTTTTTGTCTATAGAACAGTAATCACCATGGGTGAAATTTTGAATATGTAAATAATATCGTATATGATCAGATACTATCATCACACCCTTCTCTGGGTTTTTTTGTATAGGTTTTTACAGTACAACTGTTCTCAGATGACCATGGTTATTTTTCTGCATATGCCTATGGCATTTACAACATGTAATTTTCTTGATAATGAAAATTATGATACTTTTCCTTGAGAAAAAAAAGAAACAAGCTCATTCATCAAAGTGAAAGAGAGGAATTGAACAAACTTAGATGAATGTCTTCAAAATAATTACAACTCCCATAATCAATTTTTGCAACAAAAATGCGGCGTTCAAATTGTATTATTCTCATTGATAATAATACATACACACAATAAAGTTTTCTAACCCTTTCTCCTTTGAAAGAGTTGCTCTTTATTCTAATTTAGCACTCAATCTTTACATTCAAGTTCCTGAGATTTTTTGTTATATCAGTGTCAATAATTCGGTAAAAATCAGTTGGAAAATCCTTGGATTATTCATCTTGGTCATAATAGTGATACAAATACATTGCTTTTCTAGTAAATGACTTTCTGTTTGTATAACAAATTAAAATTTGTTACATACGTAACTATGTTTGCTTTAGGATGTTGAATTCATTATTGGTCCATGAGCATATGCCTTAATATTCATTTATCCAGTTATTTCTTTGTTTTCTTGCTCTTCTTGCATTATGGGTCCCCAGGATTATTTCTTCTACGAGAAAGTTGCAAAATTTAAATAAAATAAGATAATAAATAAAACTTGCTAGATTTTTTTTGAAATATACCATTCAAATAATCTTATCTACAACTATAAAGAAGTTAACAATCAATGATATGAAAATTGTATTTCGCCCAATTTAATCCCCAAAGAAATAGGATACATGCTTGATATATTGTAGGAAAATTGTGTATCAATATCGACACACGGCTTATTATTTTATATTAAAATAACTGTGAATATTTATACCAAATTGACCAAGTAAAAAATGACAAAAATAATTTTATAATATTTTTTCAACATAAGATGTTTATGTTGGGTTGTGTTATATTCTTTCCACGACTAGCCCACGTAGTTAACTGGGGGATTAGAAGGGGGCGAATCCCCTTCTTCGTTGTGCCGATTGCGTAGCAGGGGGAGTCACAGGGGGTTTGAAGGGTGCAGGTAACCCCACTCTATGGGGTTTGGGGCAGCGCCCCGCAAAATTTTGGTTTTGGAACCTATGTTAGGTTGGACAGACCCGTCTATGGTTTTGTGCATGATTTTTGCACATGTTTTTGGATGCGATGGTTTTCGGTCCATGGTATTGGATGCTTCGGCATGTCTAATATGTATTGTAACATTGAAGGGAACATAATGCAAAAATCAAGCTAGTAGTCCTGGTTTTGGGATCCAGGGGAAGATCTCTATGGATATGTGTTTTATGTGTTATGTGTTTTAGAATTCATATGCAGGTAATTTATGTACGGGGTTGAAACCTACATTTGGTATCAGAGCTGTTTTGGCTTCAAAGGGATGCCTTTGTTGCTGAGGGGTTTCGCTCGGGCCTGTGGTAGGCCCTGTTCAGTGGGAGATCTGCAAGATCGATTCTTGATTTTGAGTTGTGGAAAATCAAGATGGAGGATCTGTTGGTGGATAAAGATCAGTGGATCACAGTAGATCTGGGTACTAAACCAATGAGAGTGTCTGATGAAGAATGGAAGAAGTTGGATCAGAAGGCAAAGAGCACAATACAATTGTGTGTCTCAGATTCAATATTGCCGAATGTATCAAGGGAAGCTACGGTGAAGGCTTTGTGGGACATGTTAGGGACTTCGTACCAATCTAAGTCTCTGGTGAATAAACTATTCCTACAGAAAAAGCTGTATAACCTGAGGATGAAAGATGGAGACTCGGTGAAAGAGCATCTAAATGCATTTAATATTGTGGTAAGTCAATTATCATCTGTTGATATTAAAATTTCAGATGAAGTTAAGTGCATCAGTTTGTTGTGTTCTCTGCCAAATTCGTGGGATAGTCTAGTAATTGCAATAGGTAGCAATGCAACTGCCTGTACAAGGATGGTCCCATAACAGAAACAAATATAAGTCACCGAGTGGAAGATCTAAATCTCCAAGAAAACCAATAAAGGTGGTGTGCTGGAAATGCGGAAAGGAAGGGCACTACAAAAGGGACTATAAATCTAAAGCTCTTGATAAAGGAAAGGGATTTGATGATGCTCCTTCTGCAGAGGAAAAAACCACCTCAGATGAAGGTGAGGATGTGTACTTGGCTTCTTCAAGTACACATGTAGATCATGAGGCATGGTTGATTGACTCAGGGCATCCTTTCACTTCACTCCCCATAGAGAGTGGTTCTGCGAGTATGAGAAATACGATGGTGGTGATGTCTTCTTAGGGGATGATAGGAAGGTTAGAATCATTGGTCGCGGAAAAGTAAAGTTGAAGTTGCAAGGTGAAGGGTTAGAACCCTTTTGGGTGTTCTGCATATTCCTGCGTTGGCTAGAAATCTGATTTCTGTAAGCAAGTTGGATGATGCAGGTGTAAAGATAGTGTTCGATAAGGATACCTGCAAGATGGTTCGAGGAGCATTGGTATTGATGCAGGGATTCGGATTGTAACTCTGTGTAAGCTGCAAGGTAGCATGGTTGTTGATGGGTGCAACATTTCTGTGGTTCTTGAAAGTGGAGCATAAAATATAGTGGTCTCTGGAGAGAAGACCATGCTGTGGCATCAAAGGCTTGGACATATTGGAGAGAAGGGCCTTCAAATACTTCATGGTAAAGGTATGGTAGAAGGTATGAGTAATAGCTCTCT